>CM054115.1:8143153-8400653 GCA_028673005.1 Tanypteryx hageni
AACATTTGTACAGCAACTATAAATGTCTTTGTATTTTTCTGTCCTTCACGCAGCCGCTATTTTGTATATCAATTTCTTCTCCGCCCTCTCTCGTCAATCGATCCCCTATTCGCGTCTGCGCCCTTTATCACTCTCCTCTCCCTCCCCCTTCTCCCCCTCCCTCCCTATGCCTTTCCTCCTTTCATCCCCATGTGAAAGGAGAGGCTGAGAGAGGTTTTCAGAGACTATGTGGGTCAGGGCATTAGGGAACGAGTGGCAATGGAAAGCGTAACCCTGGCAGCGCCCCCTGCCTACCATTTCGCCCCTCCCTTTCCCCCTTTCTCACGACCCCAAGTCAATGGAGCCGGTGGCGGATTGATGGGCCTGCGGATTGCGGTGGCGTAGGTGTGACGGGAGTAAAGGACATACGACCTACGTAGAAGAGATACTTTATTTGAGAAATGAAGAGATTACATCGCAAGTGGAATGAAAATCAAATATCAATAATCGTCGTTATAATAAAACAAATTTGACGACACGGTTCTTCAAATTCGTTCTTCAATGATTAAAGATAAATTCGCTCCTTCAAAGAGACGATTTTGAATTTAGCTACGTTAAAAGGACTCGATTATTTTTTATGGAAATTGTTGATTTTTTGGTAATGTGATACATAATAAATGAAACACGGTACTACGTTAGCCAAAATGAATCTCATAATTATTTGTTTCTTTCATTATTTCTTTGTGGAATGGATACAAAATAAAAAGCTGTATCATATGTAAAAATTTTAAATGCTTAAAAATTGGCTTGATAAAATATTATGAGAAATTTGTATTCAGTCAGCAAAGCCACGATGTAAAAGAAACCAATCAATTATGACAACTTGAGGTATTTTTAATTGAAGATATCCTCATAAAACTGTGCCTGGTGAAGTTTTAATGCCAAAAATTTATTTTTATTTTTATTTTATTACATGATCTCTCAAGTAATTTCTTACCAGGCCCGTTGAAACACTCAGAATTTCAAATGAGGTCCGCTACAGTATTCACGACTAAGTATGTCGTCTGCCATATATTGAAGATTGCCAAACTGAAGCATTGAATATAGAGATGTATATTTCTGATCTTTACTTTTCATTTAGCTTCGCGACTGTATAAAATATGTCCTCTAGTGCAATTATAAAATTGACAAATAATTTGTAATGCTTATTGTTTCAGGTGTACTTGAGAGTTTAGTTATACAGAGTGCACACAAATTATCATTACACCGTTAATCTAAAATAAAAAATACAGAAACGGTCTGCACATACAGGATTTACGCCGTATGTGAGAGAAACTCGGGACCATTTGTAACTCTTATAATGTCTAATCGATACTCGAGTTCATTTCATGTGCGTTGCAACATTTCAACATCAACAGTCTCAATTGTAGAAGTAATTTTGGTTTTTAAATCCTTGATATTGGCCACCGAAGGTTTGTATACGCAGTCTTTTATGTATCACCATAGGAAAAACTCACAGGATGTGATGACTGTTGACCTGGCCGGCCATTCCACCAATTCTAAAATTGCCGGTTAAGGAAACCACGCACAAACAAGCTCCAGTGCGGAGGTGTACCATCTTGTCGCAGAAACACATTAGGCTGCAGTTCCTTTAACTGTGGATAGACGCAGCACTCAAACAAATCCAGACAATTGATGAATTTCACTGTCTTCTCCATAAAGAAAACAGGCCCAATCACGCGATCGTGTAACAGCCCACACCAATCACTCACATTTGGACTGCATGAAAATGTTCTGACCCCCAAATACTTACGTTTTTTCTTAACCATCCAAGAGACATAAAAGGCAGCTTTGTCTGAGAACATGATTTTTTTAAGAAATCGTTGTCATTACCCAGTAGCTCAAGACTTCCCGTGTCCTTAAACTGTTAGTTCTCGGTGGCCTTGAAGGTGGCAGCCTATGAGACGTTGTTCGGAAGTTTCTTTGGACCTGCGTTTCCGATTTTGTTATGATTATACCACTCCACGCACTGCCACTTTTACTATGGCAATGCCATCACGATTGACGTTCACGCCGTTATGGTTCACGTAACACCGGTGACACTCCGTCCTTCTGAAGGGACGTTGGTCACCTTGGTTCTGTTCGTTAAGCCGGCACCAGGTTTCTCTCTTGTACACCAAATTCCCATGTATAAAGCGAACAGACTATTCCATCTTGTATTCTCTAAATTGCTACCATCTATCGAAACCTACGTAGTGTTTCTTCAAACATCCATTAACTCGGCACTTTTCACGAAAAATTTCTATATTTTCAATGTACCAAGCACACTTTCAGTTCGAAAACACTTTTCGGCTTATACACACATTTTATATCGATTTACAACTTTAATACGCAATAATCAAGCATTACTTACATGGTTGGTTGGATAAACATCTCCAATTCATCTCTGAATATGAAAACAAATCTCCATATCAAATAAGTACTATTTCCTTGATAAAGAAATTAGAAAATTGTTTACAAATTTTTATTGTCATTAATTCGTTATGCATTAAAATCATCAAAATCTTCAAATTTGGTCACACCATTCAAATCAAAATCATTGAGTTCTATTGCAAAAGATTCAGTTAAATTTTCAATTGACAAATCTTCACTTTTATCTGATGAAGAATAGCTGTTCCTCCCAACAACTCTTTGAGAATGAATTCCCGATGCCTGGAAACCGTTAATAGTGCAGTCACTAGTGATATCAACCCAATATATTCAAAATATCAGTAGAAAGAAAATTTATGTTTTTAACGCTCAATACAAAGAACAACTCGTTTTGGTTATGAAAGAAATAAAACAGGAAAACAGATTGATGGAATGATTTTCGTCTTCAACTAACAGAGCAGATTCTATAGCCGTTGAAGTACCTATGAATGAATCACAAGATAAATGTTAATGCGAAAAGGAATTAATCCCTAAAACAGCAATATTCATTTCACTTAGCAATTTCATAAAATCCTCTTTCTGAGTGGGTTGAAAGCAAGGATTTCATTCTTGCCTTGGCATATTTGGCAGATATAGTCTTTCATCTAAACAACACAAATATGTCCATCATGGATGCTGCTGAAAAACTGAATGTATTTCTGGGTAAACTGTCCCTTTGGCAGAGAAGAGTGCAAAACTGACATTATGCTAATTTTCCAACTCTTGAGGAAGTACTTTTTGAGGCAGACATGAAAGGTGATAAAATATTACCATTTAGCCTCCAGGAAGAAATCTTCAATCATTTGGAGACCCTTCAAATAACTTTGAATGGTTATTTCAGCTTGGAGGGTATGAAAATCGACACATGGATTCACAATCCTTTCTTGCTAATCTTGATGATATTGAAGATTTTGACTTAGCAAAAGATGACAATCGATTTAAGAGCAAAGGAATTGTTGAAAAGTGAGTTTGGAGCAAAGACTCTTGCTGAATTCTGGTGCTCTTTGGCTTATGCTTATCCACAGATTGTGAAGTGAGCTCTATTAGCCATTATTTCCTTTTATACAACATACCTATGTGAGTCAGGTTTTTCAACATTGGTTGCCATGAAGACGAAGAACCGAAACAGATTAGATGCTGCAGATGACATGTGAGTTGCTCTGTCCAAAACTGTTCTGCAATTTCAAGATTTGGTTGATGCCAAACAACAATGGTTCCATTAAAATTTAAGAAAAATAAATTGATTTATAATTACAATATTTCTTTTCGATAAAATTTTTGAAATTATCTATATTAAATTCAAAATTTGTCACGTAAATATTTTTAAAAATTGGTTTGTGCATTGAAATTTTTATATGTTTTGGAATTAGTGATTTCTTATCTGGTTTATCATCTGCATTACATTTTTATTGTGTCTTTAATTGAGGAAACATTGAGTTGAAAGTGTAATAATGTAATAAATATGTTTGATTTTATATACTATATGTTTACTAATTAATTAAACCTAAAAACACAAACAAAATTGAAAAGTATGGAAAATTTTTTGGTGGGGGTGTGGGGTTACCATGGATTGCTGTAGGGGGTGCGGGCCTGTAAAAGGTTAAAAAACCCTGGCCTAGACAGCTAAACTGAATCGCATGATATCTCATATTTTTGGATAATATCATTCATAATAGACACTCTGAAGAAATGAATGGTATTGCACAACAATTAAGGGTACTTTTTTCTTGGATATTTTTAAACAAAATTTAATTTACTCAAAAATGGTTATAAGGATATTGATTAAAAACCATCCTATCATACAGCCTGATGTCACAAATAATACTAACTAAGCCATATGTCCCAAAAATATTATTATATATTGTCCAGTGGCGTTAAAATATATGCTAAACTATGGTTAACTTTGATTTATAAGCATTTTTCTTTTATAAGCATACACAGCCAACCATTACCTATAGGTCAAAATCATGTATTATAGATAGAGGGGTGTTAATTTTGGAACAAAGATTGTGGGGAGACCAAACGTATATACTGCATATACTCGTGTATAAGTCGATCTCATGTATAGGTCGATCCCCGATTTTTTCATAAATTTTTTTGCTTTTTCGTATTTCTCGTGTATAAGTCAACTCCAGATTTTAAGCTGTAGTAGAACGAATTTTTTGTATTCAATACTTTTTGATCCATTAAGTTCCCTTTAGCCCGATATAACTATGTTGTGTCAAAGTAGCAGTGAAGCAGTCTGATGTCTCCTCCAGCACCACTGCATAACATCAAAGTCGTAACATTGTATACACCTTTTTAATAGATTGAATGACTCTGGATCCTCTGGATAGACTTCATATTTTGTCCCAGCATTCATTCAGAATCTATCTTTGTAAAGAACAGGTAACAAAACTGATGTTGGACTGCGGAGGATAGGTGACGCTGAAATTGATGGTAAATCAGCAGAAAGATGACCTATGTGGTCCTAGGAAATCTGTTTCTCACATTTTTGGACGAGGAATGAAGGAACCTACACCTCGGGAAGTGCAAGTTTCGTACATGGAACAGTTGAGCAGCTTACTTTTAAGAAAGAGAAACGTAACGATAATGCTAATTATTGTTTATGATGGTAATTATATTTGACAAAATTATAGTTTGCAAAAATATCTACTTATAAAAATATATATTTACATTTGTCTTCTGTTTTTCCACCTTTCCTCCTGGTAGTTCCATTTCTTGTTGCTTTCTCAGTGTCGCCATCGCTAGAATCACCTCGTTTACCTTAGCACAGGTTATGTGCACAGTACCAAAATTTTTATACCACAAATACTTAGACAGATACTAATTTAATCTGCGATGCATAGAGGTAGGCATTGCCTTTCTGCAAATCATCTATTAAATGTTTCTTTGTTTACATGTTACAGAGTTACCATATTGCACATGTCTTGCTGCCAGTTTTGTCTTGCCGCCATCATGTTACTGAACATTAGGTTTACCAAAATTACTTAATCATTTGCAAAACATCAAAGATCAACTTAGGATCAACAAATTATATAGTAAGTTATTCTTTTATATACATTGGTATTTAAATATTCGATAGTTATCAATTTCAGTTGAAGTAGAACAAGAGTGTAAATTCCATCAAATTTCAATAACTGCAGAGTAAATAACGTCTTGGGTTTAAACCTATCAAAAATATTTCTCATGTATAAGTCGACCCCAGAGTTTTTCGCGAAAAATTTGGTCTAAAAACCTCGACCTATACATGAGTATATACGGTATGTATATGGGAATGTTTGTGCATTTATTTATTAAAATGTGAACTCTTGCTTATTACTTTAAAAAAAAAAACTAGTATGTTGTAGGGACTTAAATATTAATATGCTATCTGGTAGTAATAATACTAAAAAAGTGTAGATCTGATGGTCATTTTTGGTTTACACTCTTTAATTAATTTCCCTACTTAGGAAACTGGCAATTCTGCAACCATTGTTGATTATGTTATAACATACATAGATAGCCTGGCAAATCCAAAAGCTTCCATCCTTAACCTAAACCTCTGAGATCATTAAGGGCAACTTTTAACAGTTTTTAATTAAAAATCTAAGACTAAACCTCAAAAAACATTCAAAAGGTCCTTTTCTCATGAAAATATAGCTCATTTCTGTTATAAGATTAGCACTCCTCACTGTCTTCAAAGTGACTTTTGAGGAATGCTTTACTAAAAAATTTTATATCACCCATCATGGAAACAATAAATCTTGGATAACTCATGAAATTAGATGTATGAGCAAAGAGTTAAAGACTCTTCACTTGGTAAAAAAAATTAATGGGTCTACAGAAGTTTATATGTACATATTACAAAAATTTTAAAAGTAAAAAAAAGCAAATACTCCTTTTACAATAACTTTATTTGTGTATCTGAAAACATAAGCAAAGCAATGTGGGATGTCATAAACAGAGAAACAGGTAAAATTACCAACGATCAGGGTTGGGCAAAATACTTACATTCCAGTATTTTTAATACAAATACAAAATACTTGATAGGGAAGTATTTTAAATACAGATACAAAATACATTAATAAAAAATGCCAAAATACATTTAAATACTTTTGTATTTTAAATACTTAAAATAAAATTGATTCGCACAAAATAACAAAAAAGTTAAATTGCTACAAAATTCAGTTAAAGAAAATTTTACAAATAAAATTGCAATTAAAAACCATCAGAAAAATAATTCATATTACCTTTTAAAAAAATTAATTCCTCAAAAAGTTCATCTGAAATAGCACCCCTTGAAGGGGAATTTATAAAGCCTGCAAAAGAGAACAGTCTTTCTACAGGCGCAGAGGAACACAAACTTGTATTGTAGCGAACTAAGGCTTTTCTCACTATTGCATAGTTATTAAGAGTGGTTAGAATTTTCCCTTTATCATTAAAAAATTGTGTCATCTCACACTCTACAGTTGACAATTGTTTCTGTCTTTGTCTTAAAAAGTCTGTTTGATTTGGCAAGTTAAAAATAAAAAAATCACTTTCTTCATCAGCTTCGTCATCTGAACTTAAAACAGGCATGGTAGAGAATTGTTCAAGAGAGTACACACACAATTTATGTATTCTTCTCCTATCATTTTCAGAAGCAGTGTTAGGGAACCACCTCATTTTGAGAGCTGGATGGAAACAAGCAGCTAAAATGGCATCATTTGCTTGTGGGGCCAGATCAAAAAAAAATTTAAATCTCTCTGTTAGTGAATTGATTAAAAGTGTAGCAACATGAGAGAGATGGCGGAGATTTATTTCTAGAAGCAAACAAAGTCTTTTTTTGAGAGACACTAATGTAGGTAATAGCTCACCATAAAAGCATGTATTCTCATTTTGCATTAAGTCGAGGGCCAAGTCAATGGGTTTCAAGACTTTGCAGTACTCTTTCAGATATTCAAATTCAATTTCTTTAAACTGTGGCAGTTCCAATTTTTCAGTCACAATGTGAAGTTTATTTTTAAACTGTAACATCTGTGAAACAGAATCAAAAAGAGAGTTCCACCGAGTGGGACAAGGAAACTTCAATGCACATTGCAAGATCTCTGAAATTGCTTCAGATGCTTTAGGTCTTCTAGATCAGTGTTTCTCAACCGGTGCTCTGCAAACATGAGGCAGGTGCTCCGCAAGACTTTTAAAAAATTAAAGTGAAAAGTCCAATTATTGGAAATATAATATTAAATTGTTTATTAGAACGAAGTGTAAAGACTTTTGTCTATCACGTTACGATAATCGCAACACTGCTTTGATTATAAAATCTACTTGCTCTGCCTTTCTTTCTGAATATGTATTACCTCGTTTTCTTACCCATCCCCCAACCTCTTCCAACTTTCTGTCTCCCCTTTCCTACTCTCCAATACCCTCCCTTCCCCATCTTACTTTGTTTACTTAAAAGCATATTCACTCCCTTTACTACTCTCTCCAATTCACGAACCTTCTCCTTCCACATTGTTTACATAAAAGAACATTTTATTGCACACCAACCAACCTCTCCTTCACCATTCCACCTCCCCTCTCCTACTCACTGATTCCCTTCCTCCTCCTCGGTGTAACATTTGTTATAGATTCTATATACTTGCATCCGATGATGCCAGGCCTCTGTTGTTGACTGCGAACTCTTCCACTGGCTCCCTCCACTCGCCTTCCAAAATCGACTCGGAGACATAGTTACATCTCACGGACTATAATTTAATTACATTGTGCCCATAATCCACGAAACAAGCCCGGCACTGTATGTGGGCGGCCATTTGCCCTGTGTTCCATCGTAGTTGTTTGTATATCAGTTTTTTTCGTTTACCATTGTGTAATATTTAAATGCGTTGGTGAGTGGTTGTGAAACGTGTATTTTACATATTTTGTCGAATTTTGGCAGTATCCTTTTGCGTTAATAAAATGAAGTTTAAATTTAATATATTTCTATTTATTCTAATAAAATTACGTCAGCTTGGTACCCATAGGATAAAATGAGTAAACAGACCATGTGGACTTTTTTTATGAAAAATTCCGGAGTGAGTGAAACAAATGTTGATGATGCGATTCCATCTACTTCCATGAGAGACAATGCCGGTAATAGATCATGTGACTCACCTTCACAGTCAGATCGATAAAAAGCAGAAAGTGGTAGTACATGAAAGTACAATCCTGATTACATTAAATACGGTTTCACATGTCAAGGCAATAGTCCACTGTGTGTTATTTGTTCTGAGGTTTGGTCAAATAGCGCCATGTTTCCAGCAAATTAAAAAGACATCTTGATAAAAAACACCAGAAGTATAAAAATAAGCCAGTCGAGTGTTTTAAGAGAAGAGAAAATGAATTTAAAAGCCAGAGGGGATTAATTAGTAACATATGCAAAGTAACTGACTCAGTGTTTAATGCATCGTTCTTAATTTCACTCCGAATCGCCAAAACTAAAAAGCCTTTCACCATAGGAGAAAGTTTAATCATGCCTTGCTTAGTAGATGCATGCAAGACGATTTTGGGAAAAAGTTAGATAAATTCCTCTCTCCAATGATACGATTGCGAGACGTATCGCAATGATGAATGAACATCTTCATCAGCAACTGTTAGAGAAAGTGAAAAAACCTTCGCTCTTCAATTGGACAATCAACAGATATTGCTAACAAAGCTGTAATAATTATGTACTTTCAATATATTGATTGGGACAGTGAAGTGATTGAAGAAGAATTTATGAAGAGCTTTTACTTGCCACACCGTTCAACTGGGTCCGAAATATTCTAGGTAATATCTGAATATTTCTCCAGCAAAGATATCGTTATTTCAAATTGTGTTTCAATTTGTACTGATGGTGCAGCAAATATGACAAGTGTACATGCAGGATTGGTTGCAAAATTTAAAGAAGTAGTACCAAAAATTCAAATTACACATTGTATTATTTACCGAGAATTATTAGCATGTAAAAAGTTAAGCTCAGAGTTAAATGAAGTGTTATCAATATCCATCAATACAGTAAATTTAATAAAATCCAGTGCACTTAACTGCTGATTGTTTGAAATACTATGCGATGAAATGGGGTCTGCACATTCCACACTATTATTGCATGCAGAAGTTCGCTGGCTGTCCAAAGGTCAAGTGTTAAAAAGATTGTGTGAACTTAGAGAGGAAGTAGTGTGTTTTCAGAAAAATTCAGATCTTGTGAAGTACTACAAGGATATTAATTGGTACTTGAAACTTCGTTATCTTGCAGACATTTTTCAGAATTTGAATGAGTTAAATTTATCACTTCAAGGACCATTGAAAAATGTCTTTCACATGTATACTAAAATAGAAGCGTTTAAAAAGAAATTGAAGTTATGGGTTGACAGAGCCAAAGACAACTACTTTGATATGTTTTCTGGATTAACAAAGCTTCTGAATGAAGTTAAAGATAGAAACAATGAAGAATTTAATTTTGCAGAACTTCAATTGATCATTGTTAATCACTTGGATACACTTAGTGATAAATTTGATAAATATTTTCTTTTAAACAAAGATCCAAGAGTAGGTTCTTTGTGGGTATTAGATACATTTAATGATAATCAAGGAAATAACTTATCACTAGAAGAAGAAGAGTTACTAGCTGATCTTTACTCAGACTGCACATTAACAATTTTAAAGAAGGATTTTGCTCTTGAAACTTTTTGGATTAAAGCTTTCACTGAATTTCCACAGCTAAGTGAAAAAGCGCTGAAAGTCCTTCTTCCATTTTCATCGACTTTTCTATATGAAAGTCGTTTTTCTGTAGTTACTGAAACAAAAAGCAAGCTGAGAAATCGTTTGGACATCACTTCAACATTAAGACTATCCCTATCCAAACTTAGCCCAAGGATATATCTACTCTGTTCGAACATGCAGGCCCAAATATTCCATTAAGTAGGTGTGGATAGACCATGTACGGATTAAAAAATCAAGTTATTAATTTTCTACTAAATTTTAATGCTACTTTTTTATTGCTCTGTAATTATAATATTGTTTATTCGTTTTTTGTGTTTTTGGTAAGTTTACTTAATTTTGTAACGTTTCCTTTATTTTTATGGTAATATTTTGCTTCGACACCAAGTTTTAGGAATAATTGCTATTTTGGATTTTTCTTTCATTATTTCAATTTGTTGGAATACCTTTTTGTTAATCCACCTAGTTTGTAATAATAAGTTTGTAGTATTTTCTGCTTTTATAATTAAAGGACTTGCTACAATGTTTTATTTGTTTTATGTAATAATTTAATTATGGTACTAGCTATCAAGCCACCCTGGCTTTTATAGACCATAGGATTCTGTGCTGAGGTATACATTTTTTCACAATATATTTACAGGTATTATCTGTGTAAAAATAAGTAAGAACTTATTTATTTCATTTTATGGATCGTTTTCATAACAATGTTCTGTAAAATGTAAAAAAGTATATGCATATATAAAGTGCCTTACTTAATTACAGCAACAATTCAGATACTTTTGACTACAAAATTTTTTCGTCTAAAATTTAGCCAAAATTTCTTTTTAATAATGAATTTGCGCTACGATTCGACGCGTATTCGAAAATCAATGGCCGGAAAATGAATCTCAATTCTTTTAGGCATCATTTGGTTCAAGTGCCACATTCATAAAGGGATTCTAAGTGATTTTAAAATGCGAATGAAAAATATGCTGCATCGCATTTGCTCCCATTTAATTTTGTCAACCTATAGGGAGAGGGGAGGGTTTTGATTATATATAATAGAGGAACTTGATCTGGTGCTCCTCCTAAATTAGGGGATATCGTGGTGTGCTCCACGGTCTAATAAAGGTTGAGAAACACTGTTCTAGATGCCTTCCATAATGCCGAACATTTTGCGGAAGTTGGGTGATGGATCCTGGATGCAGTAGGTGAAATTTTCAAAGCATTCAGGAAGTCTGTGGTAGCAAGAAGGCTGAGTGTGTGCCTAGCACACTACTACGCAGTATTGCCAACTCCATACGGTGACAAATAACAAAATTAATTTCCCGTAAAACATAAAATTTCTTTATCGATTGAATTGCAGATAAATTATGTAAGGGAGTCACTAAATAGTATTTTGTGTATTTTAAATACAAAATACTTAATTCTTTGTATTTAAAATACAAATACAAAATACATCTGAGAATCCCTTTCGAAATACAAGATACAAAATACAATAGTATTTTAAATACATATTTTAAATACATGTATATGAAATACTGCCCAACCCTGCCAACGATGTTAGCAATATAGAAATCAAAGATGGTAATAACATAATTATTACTAATGCAGTAAAATTGGCAGACCACATAAATAGCTATTTAATAAAAACTCCATTAAACTTGTGAAGTACAGTCCCTTAAAATACTGTTAGTATCAAGCCACCATATCTTGAGTCATCAATGATGTTACTTCTGGTTACAGAAAATTAAGTTGTGAAAGCGATCATGCAACTTAAAAACAAAAAATCAGTTGTTCCAGATGAAATACCTGCCAGGCTAATAAAAAGCTGTGCTTATGTAATATGTGAACCTCTAATATATTTATTTAATGAGTCTATTGCAATTTAAGTGAATTCCCAAAAGGCCTTAAAACCTCAAAAAATCTTCAACAAAGGAGATAAACTAAATATTGAAAACTATAGGCCCATATCATTATTAAACACCTTTGCAAAGATCTTTGAATATTTAAGGAATTATAGACTTATTAGCTATCTAGATAAATACAATATCATTAATCCATCCCAATTTGGCTTTAGGAAGGGGAGGAATACTGGGATAGCAATTGCACCCTTCATCAAAACTATATAATAACAGCCCTTGATAGGGAAGAACATCTGATTGGTCTATTTCTTGATTTGTGAAAGGCATTTGGTACAATAGATCATATTATCTTTCACAGAAAACTTGATTCTATAGGAGTTATGGGCTAAGCAAATGAATGGTTTAGGTCTCATCTTAGCAACAAAGTATAATTCATTGAAATAGCTCACATAAGTGACTCAAATATTGTTACAGCACATATTTCAGATCCTCTTGCTGTTGATATTGGCGTGACCTAAGGAAGCATATTGTGCCCACTGCTGTTATTTATGCATATTAATCACCTTCTCTATTCTGTAAAACAAGGCAAAATGGTCCTCTTCACAGATGATGCAAACCTTATAATAAATAACCGTGATGGTAATGTGCTCCAAAGAAATGTAAATTTTATTCTAACAGATGTGAAAAACTGGTGCATAGAAAATAGACTGAAACTGAATTTAAACAAGACATGTTACATGTAATTTAAGCTTAGAAAAGATCTTCATCCAATTGACATAAATATAAATTGTCAAGAAATCTCTGAAATTCAAAGCTGTACATTCCTTGGCCTAAAGATTGTTAACTCTCTGCAATGGAATCAACATACTTCCTATTTAGCTAAGAGAATTTGCTCTTACTTATATATAACTTGCTCAACAATATTGATGCTCATTATCTTAAAATGGCATAATTTGCCAACATTCATACAATCATAAACTATGTGATAATTTTCTGAGGAGTAAGCAAAAAATAACCCAGGAATATATTTTTAAATTGCAGAAATGTGCTATTTGGATAATAACTGGCAGTCCAAACAATACTCCTGCCCAAGGTCTATTCCAAAAATATCCATCATGAATTTGCAGTGCTGCTTTATATATCAATGCATCTTATACACAAGAAACCCTAAAAAAAATTCTGATTATCATCTCTATCAAACAAGATATAGGGAAAATCTTCACAACAAATTCCCTGTAAAACTCAAAACTGTAGTAAATCCAAAAAAGTTAAAATTTGAATTATATAAATATTTTGTAAGAAAGTGTTTTTACTCTCTCAAAGAGTTCGTGGAATGTGAAGGCTCAAAATAAGTCTTTATTTTTACATTATTATACTAGCTACCTGTGCTGCACAAAAATTCCATGTTATTATCATCAAGGTATTATTATACCTGTATATAGTATAAAACTAACATTTTTAAAAGAAAGCGCATTGTCATTTAATCACATATAGCTGCCTGTGGTGTGCAAAATTTATGCGCTATAATCCTCACCTTCAGCAAGGATAACTAAAAAGTGACAGGAGCTAACTCCATTTATTTAAATTCGATGACACGATGGAAATTCCTGAGTACATATTTCTGTTCTAACTAAATTTATTGTTCAACTTTAGTTAGGGTTGCTCACAACATGCAATGTTTCATCTCTTCCCATGTTATTCAAATGTAGCAAAAATAGCCCCTTGCAATCGAATCCATGAGTTCAATATAGGAGAAGGTGGCCCAAAATGATTCCTCTGGGCAAAATGATCCTTTGCAATTATATTGATACCAGAGGCGCAATCTAGTGGTTACCTAGGGAATTAAGTGCAGCAGAGTGGGAGAAGTCAGAACATGAGGTTGAAGCACGCCAGTGACTGCAGGTTGGCGAGTTACACCAAAAAAAGTGTAGCTGTATAAGCTGTGGGAGAAGGAATGGCAATTAAAAGAGCGGTTAGACAATTCAATAATAATAATAATAATAGATTTATTTCCTTATGACCTTACAACAAATAGAGGTAGGTATTGGAGTCATCAAAAAAATAATATAAAAAGAAAAAATTACTGCTTAAAACAATATACAGTAAAACCTCTACCTTACGAACCCCTTTATAGCGAAGACCTCCGGATAGCGAATTATTGACGGCGGTCCCGCCATACTCATATCATCATCATCATGCTTCTGTCCGAAGACAGGTTTTAACTGAATCGCTGCCTCCATTTCTCTCTCTCCCTAGAAGCCTCTTTTATACCTCTATAAGTAGTATATCCCTGCTTTATATTATCTAATATTCCTATTCTTTTTCTCCCTCTTCCTCTTTTTCCACTAATTTTTCCTTCTAAGATCGTTCTTTGTAAACACTGTCTTCTCAATATGTGCCCTATCCAATTTGCTTTTCTTTTCCTGATTGTTTTTATTAGCATCCTATCTTCTCCCACCATTTCTAATACTTCTTCGTTTCTCTTCCTCTCTGTCCATTTCACTTTCATCATTCTTCTCCATACCCACATCTCAAAACTTTCTAAATATTTTTCCTCCTTTCTCCTTATCGTCCACGTCTCTGCACCATAAAGAGCTATGCTCCATATGTAGCATTTTGCTAATTTCTTCCTTGTTTCTAGATTTATTTTCTTGCATGTGAGAAGCTCCTTCTTCTCGTTAAATGCTGCCTTTGCCATTGCAATCCTACTTCTGATGTCCTGTGTACTACTTCCATCCTGTGCTAAAATACTGCCGAGATATTTGAAACTACTTACTTGTTCCAATTTTTGGCCATTTACCATTATATTTAATTCTTTATGTTCCTTTGAAACCACCATGACTTTCGTTTTTTCTGTATTGATCTTCATTCCATATTGTTGGCCAACCTCAACTAGTCTGTCTGTCATCCTCTGAAGCTCTTTCTCGCCTTCTGCTATTAAGCCCTGATCATCTGCGTATTTAATGGTGGTAATACTTTCACCTCCTATCTTAAATCCTTTCTCTTCCATCAATGCTTCTTCTGTTATTGTTTCTGCATACATATTAAATATCGCTGGTGAAATAGGACAACCCTGCCTCACTCCCCTCCCTATTGAAGTACTTTCTGTTTCTTCTCCTTCAACCCTGACTCTAATCTTTTGATCAAAGTAAAGGTTTTTAAGCAGTCTTTTATCTTTCCAATCTATTCCTATTTTGTTTAAAATACCCAGCATCTTATCCCATTTCACTCGGTCAAAAGCTTTCTCCCAATCTACAAAACAAAAATACATATCTTTATTGACTTCTAGCGCTCTTTCTATCATCATCCTCATACATCCTATAGCATCTCTAGTCCCCCTTCCTCTTCTAAAACCAAACTGATTATCTTGCAGCTCCTTTTCTATTTTACATTCAATTCTTTTGGTTATTATTCTGGTTAGAACTTTAGCTGTATGAGAAATTAAACTAATAGTTCTGTAATCCTTACAACATTTTGCATTGTTCTATTTCTCCAGTGGTACCATCACAACATCTAAAAAATCTTCAGGCCATACGCCAGTATCATATACTTGGTTAAAAAATTTTGTGAGTTGCTTAACTGCTTTAGACCCCAAAACCTTAAGAACGTCCACGGGTATATCATCACTCCCAACTGCCTTTCTTCTTTTCATGTCATCAATTGCTCTTTTAACTTCAGACTCGAGAATACTTGGTCCTAGCTGATCTTCTTCCACATCCTCTTCTTCATTTAATTCAATATTTCTTGGCTTTCCTTCTTTGTCATACAGAACCTCAATGTATTCTTTCCAGACATTCTTTACATTGTCTGGCTCCGATACTATTTTACCACTTTTGTTCATGATTCCTTTACGTCCTATCTTTCTTGCTTTTTTCTTGAATAGTTCCCTTGCTTTGCTATACATGAGGTCTGTTCTACAAATTCTTTCACATTCGACAATCTCCTCGCATTTCTCATTTATCCACTGTTCTCTGGCTTTATCTGTTTCCCTTCTTAAAGCATTATTTAACTCCTTGTACTTTCTTTGGCATTCTTCAGTGTTTATGTTCTTCTACTTTCTCCGCTCTTCCATTTTTTGCAGCATGGCTGCTGTGATCCAGGGTTTTTTGTTTCTTTCACCCGTTATCTTTCCTACCTTCTTTTCCATTATATCTTTAATGTTGCTATGGATGTATCTCCACTCCTCATCTACATTCTTCCTATTTTCTTCATCTCTCTCCCCCAACCTTTCCTCCAGCTCAGTCATGATAGCCTCCTTGTTTTTAAGGAGTTCCTCTAAGTTCCATTTCTTGTTAACTCTTACGTTTCTCTTAACGCTCTTCAGTCTACATTGTATATTTGCCACCAAAAGGTTGTGGTCAGAATCGATATCTGCCCCTGGTAGTGTTTTCACATTTTTAATGCTATTTCTAAATCTTTCATTGACTAGTATGTAATCTATCTGGTATCGTCTCTGGTCTCCTGGGCTTCTCCATGTGTAAAGTCTCCGCTGGTGATGCTTAAACCATGTATTAGTTACAATTAATCTATTTCTATGGCAGAATTCCACAAGTTTATCCCCTCTTTCATTTCTCTTCCCTAGTCCATATATTCCCACTATGTTATCTTCCTGTCCCTCTCCGACTACACTGTTCCAATCTCCCATTACTATGGTGGTGATCCTTCCTTTTCCCTCCTCCTCCAATATCTCCATAATCTGTTCATAGATTTCATCTACTTCGTCGTCGCCAGCATTAGTCGTTGGCATATACACTTGAATTATAAGCATTTCCACTGGCTCCATCTGAAGTTTTACGGCTATTAATCTATCATTAAATGTCACTACCTTGCTAATTCTTTCAGCTATCTCTTTTCTCATTATAATCCCAACTCCCCTTTCCTTTTTCTCCCCTCCTGAGTAAATAATCTTAAATTCGTCTGAATTTATCTCGCCTTCTCCTTCCCACCGAACTTCACTAAGACCTACTATACCTACATTATTCCTTCTCATTTCCCTTTTTATGTTCTCTAGTTTACCCCCTGAATTCATAGTCCTAACATTCCATGTGCCAATTCTTAATTTCTCACCACTTGCTTTCCTATTAATGTTAAATTTCCTCTGTGCATCCCCTAGGGTAGTCCCCACCCGGAGATCCGATTGGGGGACTATTTTACCTCCGGAATATTTTACCCCAGAAAGATCCATAGAGGTATTTCAGCTTTTCAGCCTATCATGGGAAATATAATGAGGTAGTTTCCCCTTGCTTTCCTCATCGCAGTTTCACAGAGTGATTACCCATCTGTAGCTGTTCAGATCCACATGATCACCACCTACAGAGGTACTGTGCAAGCTGCTGCCCTTGCACAGGGGGATGTAAAATCCCCAAGACTGCTTCTTAGTCTGACTCTTCCCCTCAGACCTTTCCGGCTTGGATGGTCCTACCAGGAGAATTATCTCCCGCCGGCATAGCTCCTTGGTTCGTAAGAGTACACAAACCCTCCCACCTCTGTAAGGTTATGCAGTCCTTAGGGAGGGCCAAACTCATATACAAAATCAATAATTATAACCTCTTTAATACGAACTTCCGTACTACGAAAACTTCCGAACAACGAAAGAAAAAGTAGTCACTTCCGTTTATATTTACCTCTTTAGAACGAAATTTTGCTCGCTAAATATTTTTTTTTTCACTTACATACGTACGGAAAACGGTTGAAAACAGTTGCCAACGCGCCAATTAGCGTCAAGCTTACAACAAGCCAATCATAGCATATTTTCTATCATGATGACGTATTTACTGTTTCCGGCATTCTCCCGCCATTGACCGGTGTGTCCTAGGTGAGAGAAGGTGTAAAAGTGCGACAAGTTATTGAGTGAGAAGAAGTGCGTTATATATCAATTCCTTTTGATATTTAGTGCTTAAGGGTGGTTCATAACGATGGCGGGAAATGCAACCCGCCATTGACAATCTCGTCCGAGAGTTGTAGTGATGCCGCTATGCAAGCTTTTAGGGAAGTGGAGACTTCCGTTTCCCGAGAATTCACAAAGAATTTGAAACAGAAAAAAAATAGATTCGTTTTTAAAAAATGTTGATGTATTTTAAATAAATCTTTTAAAAAAGTGTTGTATTTGAAATCATTCCCAATTAAATTCATCCCCTAATCCATTTAAAGGGAATTTCAACATAAGATTGCAGCAATGAGGTATGCATCGTGGTGAGGTGGTTTCTATGTGATAGTAATTTATTCGTCAGAGACGGAGCTCGAGTGTTATTAAGAAGGTTAGTGAAATATATTGATTGGAGTCTTGATTTGGAGTGCCAACGACAGTTAGTGCTTTCTTATGAGGAAAATGCTGCTTTCATTCATTTCGTTTTTAAATATTTGCAACCCCCGCCATGGTGGTCAAATAGTAGTTTATTAATTGGTGTTAAGAAGTGGCGTTGCTGTCAATATTTTTTTTATAAACTTAGCGACTCAACAGATGCTTTAGGATAGGCCCAGCGAGTTTCACGCATTGCAACCTCGAAAAAAGTCGTATAATAAAAAATTGCCGAGGATGTTTTCGTGCAAAACCTGCCAATCAATGCTTGAAAAAAATAACATTGCATTTCAGTTATTTGGTGCTTGCCACTGTCAAACATTGCAAAACGAGATGAATGAAAGTGGCCCTTTTTTCCCATAAGAAAGCATTGTGTCGTCGGAGCTTCAAATCAATATGGCTGGTTATTAAACATTGAGGACGCATTTTGAATATTGTCCACTTATGTGATACTTTTCCGTCTAACAGGCAATGCGCCCCTGAAGGTATGCAACACCCAACAACTTCCGATCAACGAATTTCCGAATAACGAATAGACGAAAAATTGGGTCCCTTGAATTTCGTTAATCAGAGGTTTTACTGTACATATATACAAATGTATGACAATGGCTTTCATGAGTACAATCCATGGGTAATACAAATATATTCAGAAACGTGTTAACCTATTCAAGCATTTGATGTCATATATTCATTGACAGTATAATAAAATTTTATTTGTAGAAAATTCCTAAGTGAATATCTGAATCTGTTTAGATTATCTAAATCCTTGATCGTCTTAGGTAGCTTGTTATATAATTTGGCACCCATGGCAGCAGGCCCTCTAATAGCTATTAGCTTTTTATTGTGCTCCAGGTGAATGTTGTTTTTTCCTCTAGTGACATAGTTATGGATGCAGCCATTTTTTTCAAGTAGATAAAAAATTCTTTTCAATGAAAATTACTAGGCAATTAATATACACACATGGGATGGATAACATACCCAATTTGTCAAACAGTGGTCTACATGAAGTTCTACTTGTTGTACTTAGCATACATAATATGGTTTTCTTTTGAATAATAAGAACTTGATGTAATATAGTTGGAGAAGAGCCCCAGAAGATAATGCCATAAGTAGCCCTACTATAAAAATAGCTATAATAGACAGATTTCATAACCTCCTGAGAGATTGAGCTTTTAATAAATGTTTTACAATAGAAGGCAGAATTGAGTTTAGGTAGGAGTTTGGATGCATGTAATGACCATTTACCTGACTGCTCAATGTATAGGCCCAGAAATTTGGTGTATGGTGTGGGGAAAATATTTTTGCCATTCAATGTGAAGGATATTTCAGTTTGAGTATTTGAAAAAGATAACAGTTGAGTTTTACAGCAATTAAGGGAAAGTTTATTTGCAAGGCTCCAATCCATCATATTATTCATGATCCTTTGGCCATTTACCTTAGCTGAATTTAAGTCATCTGAAGAGATTAAAAAATTAGTGTCATCAGCAAAAATTATGCTATTGACATCAGGTTTAATATATGTAAGAGGGAGGTCATTTATATAAATAATAAACAGTACAGGGCCTAAAATAGATCCTTGGGTGATACTGGTGGTTATAGGTCGGGGATCTGAACAAAACCTTTTTTGTTAATGGCAACGGTAACATTTTGTGATCTGTTGGAAAGGTACGAATGCTATGCCTCTAATCCCTAAATTTTGGTATTTGTGCAGTAGTAGTGAATGATCCACCATGTCAAAAGCATGGCTGAAATAAAAAATTAGGGCAAATGTTACATTATTTCTGTAAACCGATGATGAAATAAAGTCAACAACATGAAAGAGTGCTGATTCAGTTGATCGATTTTTCCTATATCCCCACTGGGAATCAGAAATTACATTATAATTTTCAAGGTAGGCCATAATACGGTTAAAGTAAACAAGCTAAAATAGTTTTGAGAGAAGAGAGAGATAGGCTGGTAATTTACAAGACTATCTCTCTGACCTTTATTCTTAAAAACAGGAATAATGTTCCGGTTATGAGTTTAAATGGAAGCCTCAAGGGTAAGAACACGTTTGCTGTGAATGAAGTGAAAGCTCTTGGGAGTAAGAGATGTTTTTTTCAGCTAAGCAAGAGAATGAGATGGTAGCTCATATTTTAGATATGGAGAGTATAATGTATAGGCTAACTAGCTTCGATGTTAGATCGCTTGCATATCAGTTAGCTGTGAAAAACAACATTCCTTATCCATTTTCCAATGAAACAGAAGTTGCTGGCAAGGACTGGCTAATGGAGTTTTGTAGCAGACACCCAGAACTGTCGCTAAAAAGTCCAGAGTCAACATCAGCAGCTCGTGCTTGAGCATTTAACCAGCCAGTTGTCACCAAATGTTTTTCCCACTTGAAAGAAGTTAAAGAGAAGAAACCGTTCCCACCTCACAGTATTTTTAACGTGGATGAGACGTCGGTGAGCACAGTATCCGGTCGAAACTGCAAAATATTGGCAAAGAAAGGGAGAAAGCAAGTTGGGTGGGTAGTATCAGCAGAGCGAGGTAATTCCATAACAGCCATTATTTGTATGTCAGTGGGGGGGTACTTTCATTCCTCCAATGCTCATTTTTTTCTCGAAAAAGTATGAAGCAAGAATTACAAGATGATGTGCCCCCCGGAAATATGTTTTCCTGCAATGATTCAGGGTGGATGAGGCTGGAAGTCTTTTCACAGTGGTAGAGTCATTTCCTCGTTCATGCCAAGCCCACATTGGATGACTCGGTTCTCCTTATTCTTGATGGGCATCTCTCACACACCAAGAACTTGGAGGTCATTGAAAAAGTTAGATAGAATTTTGTTACCATTTTGTGAATACCTCCTCATTGCACCCACAAATTACAACCTTTGGTTGTTCCTACTGAATCATTACCATGATAAAACACTTGAAAAAAGGCTGAACAACAACCCAGGAAGTGTGGTGACAGTTTTACCGATTTCTAAAATCTTCAGTGAGTCATACATGAAAGCCAGCACTCCTACTAATGCAGTTAATGGCTTTAAGAAAACCAGCATTGTTCCGAACGATCCAGGTGCTTTTACAGACAGAGCTTGCAGCTGCAGAGGCCACTGAACAAGATGAGCCTGACGAGCAAATTAAAAACCATGAGTCTGAGGAACAAACCTAAAACACTGACCTTAATCAACCAAGTTACAGTAAACAAACCACTATGAATCAACCTTCCTCAAGTCATAATTCCCCTCCATTAATCCGCATCCATCTGCCCCTAACCATTGACATTAATCCTCCCAGTAACCAAACTTTTTCTGCTTCCCTAGAAGGAGATGGATGGATCCAATGCATCCATTGTCGCCGGTGGGCGCATGATGAATGTGCTGGAATTTAGGATAATGACAACCGTCATTACAAGTGTAATCTGTATATTCAAAATGATAACAATACTTCTGTATTCAATATTGCAAACAAAGTCCAGAGGAAACTGTAATTGAAATAATAAATATGGTAATTTGTATTACTTCTATGATTATTTTTCATTTTATCACGAAAAACTTTTTTCCTATGTAATTTAAATAGGGGATCATTTTTCCGTACATTAGGGCAAAATGATCCTTTGGTAAAGGTTTTGCTTTTGGTCAATCTAAGGTATTTTTTTCCTTTGAAAAATTTGCAAAAAATATGTCATAGTTCAGTGATGGCGAACCTATGGCATGCGTGCCAAGGGTGGCACGCGGAACTATTTTCGTTGGCACGCCACAAAATGGAAAACGAAATAAAATGTGCCACTCGCTAACACAGCAACATGCAAAAATGACCCCAGAAATCTAATAAATGTAGGTATTAAGACGATGCAAAAAGGTGACTTCATATACGGTTATATTATGATTATTCACCGGCGGCCCAATCTGCCCCTGGCATCAGCACTAAATTTACTATTTGACATTTTTATTAGTATATAATTAACATCTGATAAGTTTTTAATTGGAATTAGTCAAACGGAAGTTGATGCCTTGGATCACTCCGCTCATGTCATTCATCTTCCTCATTACTTAATTGATGTCATTTATTAAATGATTTTTATGTATTACTATTTTTCATGAGATACCTAATTTGTTTCTTCTAAGCGAGTTCCACCTCCACCAAAGATAACTCCGTCAACGTTATCCAATAATGCAACCTATCTTCGTTAGCGTTTAATATTATTTGTCAAGTCTTGAAGATGCGGGATTCGTACATAGAATTCGATAAACATGAAAAAACTATATTTCTTACTTTGTTGTTGATATATCATTTGAATCATTTAGTATATGTCTTCCTGTGTGTAAAAAGACATACTATGCACCATATTATACGAATATACACAAATTTGTTGTGATAGGTACTGGCACGCCAACGCAAATTTTCTCTTATTAAGGTAATTTTGGCATGCGTGCTAGGAAAGGTTCGCCACCACTGTCATAGGTGAATAAATTTAGACTATATAATTTAAAAAAATCTGATGTGGCCACCACATGACTTTCTCCATATCTGTAATATTTCTAAAAATTGCAAATAGGTTACATAATAATAAATATTTTAAGAAACGACGAGAAACTTTTTGACTTCACAAAGAACAGAAATAAACTCAAACCATAGCCTTCTGATATTGGATATAGCCATAAAGCTCCAACAATTAAGAAAAGAAAAAGGAGCATTACTAAGACGTAACTAAGCATCAATTGTTAACAATAGTTGTCGGTAGGTGGTGTGGTGGTGGCAGCTAAAATATTGAGATTCTAGTATATCTCTTCAACAATGTATTATATGGGAAATTGTTTCAAACAAAGGCTGTAGAAAATTAAATTACCTGTGTGTGTGTATGTGATACCTTTATGTGGGTGCTCTATCTAAAAAACTATTAATGAAGTCAATGTAAAATTTTATATTTAACATTTTTATAAAAGTTAGAAGAACTGATTAGTTTTTAGTAAAAATCGGTTAACCAGAAGTGGGTGTTTACTCTTGTCACTTATCTGTTATTTTGAAATATTTGCTTTAATATTTGTTAAATGTAAAAATGTATTGGAATAAAAGTTGTAGAAAATTTAATTTTCTACTACCTTTGTTTGAAACATTTTTCCATATAAGGCATTATTTAAGAGATATCTTATATTTTAGCTGCCACCTCCATGCCACCTACCGACGGCTATTGTTAATAATTGATGCTTAGTTATGTCTTAGTAACGCTCCTTTTTCTTTTCTTAATTTTTGGAGCTTTGTGGCTATATCCAATATAAGAAGGCTATGGTTTGAGTTTATTTCTGCTCTTTGTAAAGCCAAAAATTTTCTCGCCGTTTCTTAAAATATTTATTATTATGTAACCTATTTGAAATTTTTAGAAATATTACAGATATGGAGAAAGTCATGTGGTGGCCACATCAGATTTTTTTCTTTAGGAGATTATTTTGGGCCACCTTACTCTAGATGGTGAGCCTTTTAAAAGTTAGAGGTCACATTGCCAACAAATACCTGAAAGTTTGATTGAAAAAATGGGTAGTTATTGAGTTGTAAGCATTTTTATTATTCTCCCATTTAATTGTGGACACAGCATTTTTAATGTAATAGTTTATGATATTATACACTGCTTTGTAGCATGCTTTCATTGTAATTGCATTGTATTGTATTTATTTATATTGTAATCCTTTTGTGTACAAATTGACAAATCCTATGTTTACTATGCAAGTATTTGGATCATTTAATTAATAAATAAATGAAATAAATAATAAATGACTTGGATAAGCATCATTACCAAAATTTCACATTTTTATCATACCTATGTGAAGCATATGGATTTTTGAAATAAGAGCCTTATCACCTTCCCTTGAATCAAAACAAATTCAAGGTCTACCTTCACTTTCAGCATTCACTAACAGCATTTACTCTATTACAGAAGGTAATGAAATTTGTTTTCTCTGTTCCATTATTTTTCATTAATGATGGTTCCTCTTTTATTGTTGAAATGATAATTGAGAACATGTGTTTAGGAATAAAAAACTTAAGAGTATCTATTTTACTGTATTTTTGAAGTCCATTATATACTAAAGATTGAATTACAGTAGATCCTTGATTATTCGATGATCGATTATCCGACTTCCAGTATTAGTATTTGGCAGTTCTGGCCGATCCGGCAAAAAATGCGAGTAATTCGGCGTTCGCCTGAGAATCGCATCAAAACAAAATGCCAAAACGTTTCAGTATGATCTCAAGTAGTAAAATAGGATCTGAGTTATACCTAACCCAGTTATATGTAATATGTACTCCTTTATCTGTATTTTTTTATGCCTGGCAAAACACTATGCAAAATCATACCTGCACATACTGACTCAGAACATTTTTGTACAGTAAACAAATTCAAAACACTAACAACATATACACAAAATGGTAAAAACGCAACGTTGTAAAAAAATGTTAAAAAATAACCTGTATAGAAACTTTGATGTGATTATCCGGAGTTTTTGAAAATCCGGCGACTCCTTTCTTCCCTATGGCACCGAATAATCGATGATCTACTGTATCATTACTTCACCACCTCTCTTTGCCTTGCACATTTCCTTCAATTGTAATATCAGGTAACCATGATTTTGTATTCAAGATGATAAAGGAAATAAAAATAAGTATTTCTGATCATTATATCTACATGATAAATTTTTCTAGTTTATCTCATTCATAAAAGACAAAGAGTAATTTTTACTGATCCCATGAAAGTTTAGTCCCACAGTTCATGTACCTAGAAAAGATGGCTACACATAAATAAAGATTAAAATATCAAAATTTATGAAGTATAGTACAAGGTGCGGCAGAAAGAACTCCCCGATTTGGGAGAGGCTTAGCTAGGGGTGGGGTACAGGAGTGGGGAGTGGGTCGTGGAGTGGGGAGTGGAGTCATGGAGTGGGGAGTTCTTTCTGCCACACCTTGTATGAAATTATTAAATAGCATTGGTAAAATTTCATAAGAATACGCTTAGTAAAAATTATAGTTTTTAACTCAGATTGAATCTTAAACATAACATTTCTACTTCTTCTCACAGGTCACGGAGCGGCAGGGCAGCAATCGAAGCCTCATTTCGTACTGTTCTTATTAATCCTAACAAAATGGAGTATGGAAACTTTAACACAAGACCATTGGGGCAGCAGGTATGGAAATAGTCTCCTTTAATCCTTTATAAGGCATAGGCATTGCCATTGCCATTAGAATGAGTTTGGTTTGAGCACTTTTTTGGAGTACAAAATTTTACTTATAATGCTTTTGGGTGAAAATAGGTTTGCCTATACCAAAGACTAGTACCCCTATGGAAAGATCAGAAACTTAATGCTATAAAACGATTGCCAGGTTTTACATGGAAGGCGATGAAAGATGGCATAACGGGAAAATTTGGAACTACGTGTTCACGATGGCTATCGTGACATCATCACAGGATGTCACTCACCCCCTTTCCCTCCCATTTTAATACAATAATTGTAGCAAATATAAATTGGATGGGCAGAAGAAATGGACTTAAATGAAAGAATTGCATATAAGAAATCAAATTTATTACCCTATATCACACATTGCAAGAGTACAAAGTCATTATCAAATTACATAACAGTGAGGTATTTGTACATAAATATTATACAATAAAGATATAAAAATGAATTATTGTAACCGACTTTTATGATGTTAATACCTTTTATGCATGAAACGTATTTAAAGGAAATTCACGTGGACGACGAAAACCATCAAACTTTCACGTCAAGAATGAATTTGTGGATCAAGTAAAAATCTATTGTAAAGTGATTTCTTCATCCCTGGAACACAGTTCTCTTTCTGTTCCACCTGTAAAAAGAATGAAAATTAATTTCTAAGAATGTCAATCAATAAACCTGCCAAACCTAATGAAATTGATGCAGGAGGCAGTGGGCATGCTTCAAATGTTCCAATAAATGTAAAATAAGGCAAATGCGCTTATGGCCCCTTTTGTTTCATAAAGAATTTTTCTATCAAGTCCACATTACCATTTGTAAAATTAAACACATATCACATTGCACTACAAAATGTCCACTTTTTTATTTATAATTTATTCTAAGCACAGTTGTATTTGCTGATGTTTTGGTGTTTGTAGCAGTTACAGTTAGGCCATTTAAGATATATATGTATTCATCAAATAACAAGGAAAACTTTTGATATGGAAATTTTAATTTCTAGATTGAAAAATATATGTGTTTCTAAATACATTTTGAAACAAAGATAGAAGAATTATCTTAACATCTAGGAATACAAACAAATGCATAATGAGAAACAAGAAATAATCAAGTTAGCAATTTCTGTAAATTCAAAATATTTCTAATTAAAACATAATGAGACATCTCTATGGTATACTTATTTCATTCTATTACAAGCACAATTCTATTCCCAGGCATCTATGTTGCAATTTAACTTCCATAGAACTCACTATAATCTACTGATAATCACGAGAAATTCTAAATTGAAATTTCAATTACTGAATCTAAAATTACGGCTTATTTTGTGAACAACCAACACATACCATATTTATGCCCAGGGCAATGATGGCACAGCTAGATGAAGTAAGCGAGGTTAACACCTAAAAATTAGAAACATTTCCTCTCAAAATGCTTCTCGCACACAAAAAAATGAGAGAAATTTCTTTCCTTCCTTCAAAGGAGATCTATCCAGTGCAGGTATCTGTTAAGAAAATATAAAAGCATTCTCACAAAACGCATTCACGTAACACTTTGTAGAACTATTTCGTCAGAGTTTTTTTCAAAAATATATGCTATTTTAAAGACTTACCTGGCTCTGTTGATTGGAGATCAGAACAAATTCACTCCGTCACGTTTTCTTAAACAGTGATGATTGCATATCTACTATATATCTACTTGACAAAATCAGAGTAACTGTCAACTGCTGAATAAGCAATGGCAAACTTCTATCAGGCAAAATGGCCGCTGTTCCGCTATTATAACAGACACAAGGAATGTGTGCACTGAGGTGATGTGGTGTAGAGAGAGTAATAGAGGGAGAAAGAGAAAAGGAGAGCTGGCTGCAAATATACGTTATCTGAGAATGACAAGTGTATCTCATGTGATGAATGCCATTTAAAATTTCACTTTAAGTGCTCTGGTTTGAACGAATTAAGTTTTAAAATCATTTTAGAATCAACAGCCATCATTTGGCTCTGTTATAATTGCACCAAGTCCTGAGACGAAACTTTCCGAGTAGTCATGGTATTAAAAGCCGAAGTAAAGTCCCTTAAGGACCTATTAGTGGATAGTAAATCTATTAATAATAATGTTTGTTTTTCTTCACCAAGAAAATCTGGTAATGATCATGCTGTAGTGGTGTTATGCGCAATACCCATTCGAACATTTGTAAACAAAAACATACAAGCAATGAAAGCGGAGTAAATCTTGTAAGCATCATAAATTCGGTTGAGGCTAATAATATTGTGAATGAATATCATACTGAAGTAGCCTTGAATGATGGATTTGTCCATAGTAAACGATGATGAAGAAAAGTGATCACCGGCTCATCAAGCGACTCACTTCCGGCATGCAACCAAAGGCTCACCTCCATTTCTGGTGCCTACAAAGTGGAGTTCAAGCAAAAATCTTCAGACCTATTTCAATAAGAGATCCTCGGCTCCTGTGGACATCGAACAGCTATCCTCCAAGGGTGACTATGCATCTTTCCACATATCGGTGGATCGTGAATATTACAAAAAGCTAACTGATCCCTCGTTTTGGCCTAGATATGTAGCAGTAAATCGATTTGTTTTTTACATAATAAGCACATAAATTCAGTGCCCCTATCCTCTGAGAAGGAACTTACTGTGCCCTTTAGCAGTTGACCGATGACCAAGTTAGTGAATCCCAGTTGAGGATGGCCACCAGATTTCAGACTGGTGCCTTAAAGAAGAAAGACATCTGACGTCAGAGTGTTCCATCTGATCATGGCTTTAAAACTCTAGTTATAAACATACAGTGCCTGAACAACAAATTAGCTGAACTTGAGACTGTAGTTTTAGTGGAAAACCCAGATTTCATTTGTATATGTAAATATTTATTTTATTTATTTAAGAAAATTATATGGGTACTATTGCACCCAATTACAATATACATTATATAATCACATACTTTATAAAACTCATGGATGAATGATGTGATGGTTACTATTCCAGGGTGTATTTGTGGTAGTGCTTTTTGTCATAAAACTCACATACTTGGTGGAGTGGTTATATATGTAAAGAACAGTATTGCTCTTAAAGGTTTTTATATGACTTAGGTTAAATGAAGAACTAACATTCGAATGAGCTGCTATCAATTTCTGTTTACAACCTCAACTTCAATCTCCGCGTAAATTATAGGTCTCCTTTGGGCTGCTTTAACTCCTTTGTAGATAAACTAGAGTCTTCTGTTTTCTCTCACAAATCACCAATGCAGGCCTATTTCAATTGTCACAGGTGACTTTAATTGAAATCTGCTTACTAATGGTCATGATCAAAATAAATTTCTAGGTGTTTTATATGCCTATAATCTGAAACCAATGGTTAATACTCCAACCAGGGTAACTGACAAATGCCAATCTGTCTTGGATAATATCTTTATAGACTTTGATGAACAGAGCATGGACATCACAGTTTTTGATCACGCACTCTCAGATCATCTTGCTATCGCATCCCACTTTCATCTCTTTAATGTCTCAATAAATTTCACTGCACCTTTGGCTCTCAGATCACTGAGCCACTCAAAAATAAATTTGTTTTGTCATTTACTTGGATAAAACGACTGGAGTGAAGTTTATCTATCAGAATCAATCAATGATAACTGTAATGCTTTCTATAAGAGAATTATTTACTTTTTTAACTATGCTTTTCCTCTTGCTCATCTCAAGCCAAAAGTCAAGAAATGTAAATGCTGGGTTACTCCTGAGATTTGTGCCATGTCCCAATCAATGAAATCATTATCCTATAGAGCAAGACCCTCTAGCAGTTTAGATGACCATCTGCAGCTAGTAGCAACCAAAAGACAATACAGGAGTTTTATAAAAGTATCAAAAAGGACGTTTAATGATTTGAGAATCATGAATGCCTCTAATCAGACAAAGGAAGCTTGGTAGATCATTAATACTAATACAGGCTCCAAAAAAGTTGAATCCCTTCCTGTTTTAAGAGATAACAATGACAGAGTCATCTCAGACCCAATAGAAAGCTGTAATGCCCTCAATAGTTTTTTCTTATATTTACCACAAGGAGCAACCAGTGCTACAGCTAATACTTGCAAGCCCAACATTATATTTTCATCTAAGACAATGTATATTCAACCCTGTAGTCAGGCTGAACTATTCATATACCTCTTTAATGTTGGAAAAAATGAATCTGTTGGCATTGATGAAATCCCTGGTTTTCTCCTCAGGGACTGTGGAAATGAAATCCTGATTCCACTTCTATTCTTAATTAATCAGTCTCTTTCTCAAGGTATATTCCCAGATGCCCTCAAATGCCAAAGATTCTGCTAATTTATATGAATAAAGATGACAGGGGTGATCCTCAAAACTATAGACCTATTTCCCTACTTACCCAACTTTCGAAAATCTTTCAGTATATATTTTGTCAAAGACTCCTTGACTTTCTTGATTCTCAAAAGTTTTTCTCGAATGACCAGTTTGGTTTTAGGAAGACAAAATCTACTGAACACTCTTTAGGCCATCAACTTCATAATAAATGAAATCAACTCTAAAAACAAGACTATGGGAATCTTCTTTGATCTAAGTAGAGCATTTGATGCAGTTGACCATATATAACTACTATCTAAATGTAATTCTATTGGCATCAGGGGTGTAGCTCTGAAATGGTTGGAGACCTATCTCACAAAATGTCAGCCGACTGTAACTATCTTTAAAGAGGGTCATAAGTATCTTTCCTTACCCCAATATGTAAACCAAGGGGTACCTCAGGGCTCAACTCTGGGCCCTATATTATTCCTCATATTTATCAATGATTTGCCCAATAATCTAAACATTAAAGTCCCTAACAAAGTAATCATGTATGCGGACAATATAAGCATCTAATTAGTCCAACCTAACTTTCAAAGCCTATTAGGTCCTTGTGATGCTCTTATAAACAGCATGACTAACTAGTGAAATTTTAATGATCAAATTCTTAATGAGGACAAAACACAAATTATTCTTTTTACCCCTGGGCAGAAGCTTGAGGACACAAGTAATATACATCTAACAGAAAATTTTCAATTCCTTGGAATTTATGTCAACTCACATCTGAATTGGAACGCTCATACTGAATACCAAGGCAAAAAGCTCAATTCGGTTTCCTACCTTGCTTCAGTTCTAAGGCATACAATAAGCCCTGAAATTCTCAAATTGTTGTACTTTGGGCATTTTTATTCAAGAGCCTCATATGGCATTGCCCTGTAGGGCACCTCATCTCATTTAATTGACATCTTCAAAATTCAGAAGAAGATAGTAAGAATGATGTGCAAGGAGCATTTTAAAGCACACTGCAGATCCCTTTTCAGGAAACTAAATTTGTTATCAATACCATGTGTTTACATCTATTATGCTGTCATATTTGTGAAGAAAAACATGACCCATTTTGAAAGGAATAGTTCAATCCATAGCCATAGTACAAGAAGATTAATTGACCTACATACACTAAACTCCAACTTATCAATTTGTAACAAAGGACCAAAACCCATGACCATCAAACTGTACAATAAACTTCCACCCCACATAAAGATGCCTGCAAGTTTATCAATGGTTCAGAGATCTGCTTTTGAGTTTCTGGTCAGTAAATGCTACTACAGTGTAAATGAGTATTCGATGCCTGATTCAATTTAATGTGCTACCTGGATGAAGAATGGATTGCTATTTATTGCTCTTTAATAATAATAATAATAATAATAATAATAATAATAATAATAATAATAATAATAAGGAGGAATAGAACCCTTAGGATTCGAAACAGAAAGTCAGAGAATAATAGAACCTATGAATGAACTAGAAATGTACAAGTATTTAGGATACGAACAGTCAATGAAAATAAACCATACTGGTATTAAGAAAAATCTGACAATAAAATTTACCAATAGACTTCAAAAGATACTCCAAACAGAATTAAATAGTAAAAATATGACAAAAGCTTTTAATACTTTTGCTATCCCCGTTTTAACATATTCATTTGGTATAGTAACTTGGACAGACACAGATATTGAGAACTTACAACGAAAAATAAGAACCGAATTGACAAAGTACAGAAAGAACCACCCGTACTCAAATATTTACAGATTGACACTACCATGCACAGGAGGCAAAGGTATAATAGACAAAAAAACTTACATAATAACCAAATCAAACTGCTAAGGAAATACTTTCATGGGCGTCAAGATTCCCCTCTTCACATAAATATTTGTAAATCACATAATAAATATACACCTTTGAATCTAACTGATACAGTAACACAAGTTAATGAAGAACTCCAAACATTAGTAGAGAAAATTGATAGGTGGAAATGCATGACCCTCCACGGGACACACCTCCAAGATTTGAGCCGATCTGATGTCGACAAAGAAGCGTCAAACACCTGGCTCAAACACGGAGATATCTTCCCAAAAACAGAGGGATTCATGCTAGCCATACAAGATCAAGTAATAAATACAAAGAACTACCAGAAGTACATAATAAAGAATAGACAAATTCAAGATGACAGATGCTGAAAATGTAGAGAACACCCGGAAACTATTCAGCACATTACAGGAGCATGCACCAGACTAACACAGACTGGCTATTTACACCATCACAATCAAGTCCCAATTATTATACATAAAAAACTGGCTCTAAAACATTAATTAATAGAAGACAACATGCCTTACTATAAATACAAACCTAAACCAGTTTTGGAATCTGATGCATGTTATACTATGACCGCTCAATAATTAAGGACAAAACTATACACAGCAATAGACCGGACATAGTCTTGCAGGACAAGGTAGCCAAAACCACCTACCTAATAGACATAGCTATCCCAAATACACACAATCTTCAGAAAACCATAGTAGAAAAGCACCACAAATATATAGAACTAAAAGAAGAAATTAAACGAATGTGGAACATGAATACTGTACACATTGTCCCAATAGTTTATCAACCACAGGAATTATTCCTACAGATTTACACAACAGTATAAAAATAATAGATTTACCTAAATTGCAATATACCCTCCTACAGAAAGCTGTCATACTGAATACAACCAGAATAGTACGTAAATATTTAAGTTTCGAGTAATGAGAGTGCTTGGCAAAGCTCGTACCTCATTGAAATAACCGGCTCAAAAGCTGTGAAATACAAAAGTAAAAAATAATAAAAATAATAATTTATTTTCACCATAGGCAAGTACATTGCATGGTTTCATCACATTGATATAAAAATTCACACATTATCATCTAAGTATTCAATAACACTATAATAATTTTTTTCCAGAAGGAAATTTTTAAACTGTCTTTTAAATGATGTTATGTGAGATATTAATTTGATTGCAGCAGGTAATTTGTTAAATATAATAGCAGCTGCATGGTGAGGTCCATTTTGAGAAAGAGTCAAGTGATATTTATTAAGATGAATGTTGTCTTTGGTACGAGTGTGATAGTAATGGTAGTCAAGATTTCTTAGGAAGAGGTGAGGATATTGCTTGACAAAGATGGCACAGTTAAGAATGTATATGGAAGGAAGAGTTAATATTTGAAGAGACTGAAAAAGGGGCTTACCAGGGGTGCAACATGAGATTCATAGCATTGCTTTGATAGCCTGTTTTTGTAAGGAGAAAGCTTTTTTAGATTGGGTTGCATTACCCCAGAAAATGATGCTATAGGAAAGATGGGAGTGGATATTTGCATAATAAAGGAGCATAAGGGTGTCAACAGAGGTTATGGGTGCTAATTTTCTGAGTAAGAAAATTCCAGTAGCTACTTTTTTCATCACAGCATTTATATGTATAGACCAGTCCAGGTCTTCACTGATAAACAGCCCTAAGAATTTTACTGAGGTGGAGCATTCAATGCTTGCTTGCATTGTTCATTGAAAGTTGGAGTTTAAAGGAAGGCAATGCTCTTTTGGTGTGAAACTGAATACAGACAGTTTTAACATTGTTCACAGCAAGACCATTAGAAGAACACCACATCTTCTATTAACCCCTCCGGCGTGTGCGACGTAACATGCACGTCCTCTCTTTCCCATGCCTCCAGCGTGTGCGACGTAGCATTCACGTCCTCTCTTTCCCATGCCTCCAGCGCGAAATTTTCATTAAGTTTTGTTATCGCTACGGTTCTGATTTATGTGCTTTCAGAGAGTGAATATGCAAGCCAATGCTGTCTGCTTTCGTTCTGTGGTTCCTCATTGTCTGTGTTTACATGTTAGTATTTTTTTATATATTTTTTTTTCTATCTCGGACCTGGCCGTAGCAGTGCTTACTAAGGCTCCTCAGGCCTCTTATCTTTCGTGCGTTGCGTCTCAGACTTTCATAAGAGCTCTCATCTTTCTAGCTCTTGTTTACGATGCTTCGAGCTGATGGTCGAGGTTTCTTAGTGCCTGCGTTTGCGTCGGGCATGTTTTTTTATTTTTTTTTCATCTTGGGTCTGTCCTTTAGCCAAACCCCTATTTAGTTCACCATGGCTTGTAGCTCTCGTGAGTTGGCGGATTGGGAAGTGTTTTGGAGAAATAGAGTGAAAGTAGTGTAGATATATATTCTGAAGATTCGAACGGATACTCTATTGATTCCAGTTCCGAAGAGGAATTGGAAGAAATAACTCACTCCACTGTGAATATTCAAGAGAATATTTGGGGAGATGTCGACAGTGCCAACCCTCCTCGGCCTTTTGCGTGTGATTTAGTTGGAAAACAAATAGTGCAGGTTTTATCAACAGATTATCCCTTAAGATATTTTGAGTTATTTTTTGATGATCTAATTGCCCTCATAGTGGTTGAAACTAATCGTTACGCGGAACAATTCCTTGCCCGCGAGAAAAATAAGATCACGTCTTTAAAAAATCGCGCTATCAGAAGTGATTTGCTTTGCTAATGTTGATGAGAATCATTCAAAAACCAACTCTCAGAATGTATTTTAGTAGAAAACATATATTAGAAATGTCATTTATTCCAAATGCAATGAGTGAAGAAAGATTTTATTTGTTGAGCAAATTTTTGCATTTTGTAGATAATACCGATAAAGACATTGTAAATAGAGATCCTATTGTATAAAATTCTACCTATCAGTGATTATTTGAAAAATAAATTCCATAAAATTTATATACCGGGTAAAGAAGTATGTGTACCAGACGCAGCTTAACTACTAAACGTCGGAGGAGCAGCACTTAGTAGAAATTGGATTGAAATAAATGTATGTATTTATTTTTATTATATAAAATGAACAATACGACATAATTTTTTGGAAATTTTTGAAATGATAATTAAAGTACAAAAAATATTAAAGTGAATGCATGCATAAAGTATTTTGTGCTTGCGAAAAAAGTCACGCTGAGTGATTTAAATGCCGTAGATTAAAGTCTCGTTTGAAAGGTTAAAGCAATGGACATATTGCGAAGATCAACTGGATTCTTGAAGTAAAGAAGGCATGATGTATCATCAGCATATAATAGAGGTTTGCTGTAAGACATGCTATTAGGCAGATCATTAATTGACACAATGAAAAGTAGAGGTCCCAATATGGATCCTTGAGGAACACCACATACTACTTGAAGAGGTGTTGACTTTGAAGTAATCATACCTTAGGAGGAGCAAGAAGAGTATTTAACAATTTGCCTTCTGTCCAAAAATTATTTTCTTTAAAAGTTGTTAAAGCAATATTAAGAGAATGGTTTGCAGGTACAGAGTTTACAATGGCTTCAGTCTTGGTTCTAGCCCAGGAAATTTTATTTGCTATTTTTGAATAAAAAAATGCATTTTTTTAACGTGACAGACGTGCAGTCCATCGATTTATAACTGCTATGATGTTTCACAGTATGAAAAGTAAAGGCGCCCTCTGTAGCAGCTAGATCGTATTCTGGTTTACTGACAGCTTTGGCAAAAATATCTGTAACCTTTCCCGAAGAGGTCTCACCTCGAACTGCTTTCTTATGCTTGTCTGATTCTATGTGATGCACTGAAACATATGTCCCCATTCTGCATACTTTACGCTCAGCTTCCCATTCATTTTGGCCAGATGAAAAACATGGAAATTTGTTTTTCATCTCTTCTGTGAATGTGCACTTCCTTTTAGGCATTTTTAAAGGAATGATAGTCTTTAATGATATGAATTTCATATATGAAATAATCATAACCAATTTTATATTATAAGTAATGAATCATAAAATCGTATTGTCTAGAACTACAAAAGAGAAAAATAAATATTTTTGTATTTACAGTGAAGAACTGTGGTTTTAAACAAAACTGAACTTCAGTACTAAATGTATTAGTGGCTGCACCATTGGTTGGTCTTCTGCTAAGTATTCCGAAATTAGTCAACAGAACACAACTATGGATCAATGCTGTTCTCAGTGGCTCAAGTCCATATTTCCATGTTGTTGTATTGTTTGAGAAAACAGGGTCCTGAAACACCTGGTAGGTTATACCACTACAAATATCTATTTATATATGAGTGAATTCTGGAGTAAGCATAGGTTGACAATGCTTCGATGTAATGAAGTTAGCGTCATCAGGGTCTTCCACACCTGCTTGGCTCCCGCGAAAAATTTGAATTGACCAATCGTCTCTCTGTATCCGAAAAAGATATCAGATATCGTAATTCAGCATTCTTCGTTGAAACAAAATGTTGCAGGAAGTAAAAATCCGGACATTTCAACAATTTTATAAAAATCCACCCAGACAGAAATTTTAGGCAAAAAATCCGGACAAATCCGGGTAAAAGAGGAGGACGGATGGTAACCCTAATTTATGCTCTCTCTATCCTATGCTACTATATGCACAGTAGGGTGGATTGAAAATAAAGAAAAAAATTTTTTCCTTAAAGTTAATGATGTAATTGCACTCAAAATTTGCCCTATGCCATGATAACTGTGCAATAGCATTTTTCACTGAGACGATATCTTCAGTCCTCTACTTGCCTCTTAAGTTCATGAAATTTATTTAATCTCTAAGTAAATATAAGTTTTGGTTATTAAGCAGCTCTTAGCTTGATTTCAAAAGAAATCAACCCTGAAACTATGTGGAAGTGGCTGCTCAGCAAGTTTCGCCCCACCCACCCACATTACCTAGTGAAAGGTTAATTTTTTGCAGTTTTATAGTCTTTTGGTCTCAAACTATGGCATTATTCCTCTAGATTGGATACTTGAATGAATAAATCCATCCCGTACTTCAGGACCAATGACTGATATTGCTGCCTTTGTCACAAGTTTGACACACCTTTCTACTGCCTGTGTGTGACAGGGAAACTTTGGAATTTCTGTTCTTGGCATGTCGTTTCTTGAAACAAGTTACACAAGTTCTTGGTCCGATATACTTCTTGTAATTGGTGATTCTGTTATTTCTAGTCCTTGCCAGTTTGTAAGGTCCTTATAGTCTGCAGCCATAAAATTAAGCTTAGGAACATTGAACTGCCAAATCTGTATTTTTTTATTATCCCTTGCTTTTAGAATGCCTCTCTGCTCAAGTTCTATGTTTTCCTAGCGTTTGTTATTATGCAAATAGGAAGATTTTCTGGATGACAGGAATGAGCATTTCAGTTAATCACTGGATCAATAATATTCTGAAGTTCATCACTCAAATATTTAGAACACTGAATGGTTTTCCAAACATTCCATGTTCCATTTTTGCAAGAAGGTTTACATTTTATAAAAAACCACATTGGGGCATAAACTTTGATTGCAAATTCTGCCAATATTTTCAGGTTTGATGACAGATCCACAGTTCCTACATAAAGTCTTAGTAAACTGTTTGCAGTTGTGAGCCATCTAGAATGTGCGAGTATACCAGGAACACTCTAAGCCAAATTTAGAGGACAGTGACCACTGGAAATTGCTTCACAAATGTTGTATAAATATTTCTGATCCATACTTAAATCAGTGGAAGTTACTTCTGGTAGGTCACAATTACTGATTTGGTATTCCACAACTGGCAGCTGCTCACAATTCCATTCCCCAAAAGATTTCTGCTATGTCCTGAATAACCACGAGGTCCTGTAGTGTCACCATCCTTCCTATCATCAAAGTTGAGGTCTTCAATAACCACTGTTGCAGGATGGGATTCCTTTTTATGGTTACTGTGATTTGAAAGTCTTGCTCTTCATACCTTACATCCATCAGTTACTTTAGATGGGTCTTCTGTTGTAACAATACCAACATCTTGCAAAACTGTCGATGCAATAGCTGCCGCAGATGTCAGAGACACCATACTGATTGCAAAGTCTGGTAAGAGTCGGAACTTTCAATCTCATTTGGTTAGATTGTCTTTGGCCTTTTGAAGTTAATGGTTCTAAAATATCCTTTTCCCTTTCAGAAAATAATCCTGCTGTCAAAGTAGAAGAAACTGTATTTTTAATAGCAGTGGCAACACGTTTATGTTTGTCAACTCTTGCAGCCTCTTTTTCTTTTCCATCACACCTTTGTTTGTTTTTCTTTGTTTTGATTAAGTCAGCACCATCTAAAGCCATTTTTCTGGATGCTTTCTGATCAACCAGAAAAGAATGTTCTTTAGCAGGAACTTTGTTCGATTTGTCATGTGAACATGGTGAAAAAGCAATGCATTTGCAATATCGAAAAGTTTAGATTTAGTATCAGTTAACATTTACCATCATTTAGATCATATATATTTTCTACTACACAGTGTACTAAATAAACTATGACAGTACAATAAAGAAATATGTACTGACAGTAATTGTACCTTAAAACACATTTTTCGTTGTTTCTTTCACAAATAAAATAACATTCCTATACCATCAAATGACTGTAAAATAGCAAAACTTAGTAGAGGGCAGAAGATATTTTTTGATTGTCATCAAATTTTGTAAGGAAATTGTTGTATGCTAGCAGTGCCGGCCCAAGATCAAAATGTGGAGGGTGTGGGAAAAAGATTTTGCGCCTTTTTTCAAAATTCAATATTGTTAATTTTTCATTACAAAATTTGAAATACAATTTTGAAATTCAAATGGCAGATAACAACCATTGAACATTATAAAATAAGTTATTTTAAAAAACTAAAATTTAGAAAATAAAGTTTTCGAGGTTTTATCCTGGCAAAATTTTCTATTAATTTGTCTATATTAATTTTTGTAGCTGTTTAATTCTCTATACTAATTACTGCAAGGTTTTTCAGTCTTTTTTGTCCCATTGTGGAGCACAAATATGTTTTTATCAACTTTAATGTTGAAAATGACCTTTCGCCACGTCACAGTAACAGGTGAAGTTAATAGTATTAACATCTTTAGAACAAAATTTTGCTCGCTAAAGAATTTTTTCAGTTATGCATGGATAAGGATTGAAAATAAAGTTGGCCAATGAGACCTGAGCTGTCAATAATCCAATCAATCAGTACGTAATGACATATTTCCAGTATTTTTGAAAAAGTGTAAGCCATGCGGTTCCGGACGTTGAACGTGTGACAACGGTTTTCTGCATGAGAAGGTGTTCCTGTGTGAGGTGTTCCCTTGTGAGAGAAACATTTAAATTCAATTGCTCATGATATGTAATGACACTAACTTTAGCTGTTGTTGTGTGGGAGTTCAAAGAAATTTATAGCCAAGAGAGATAGATTCTTTTTTTAAAAACGTGTTTTTTTAAATAAAAATTATTTTTAAAAGATATTGTTTAAAATTACATTTATTCTCCTGATCCAGTTAACAGGACATTTACTGCTTAGAAAGAATTCACCAAATTTAATGGTAGGCGTCACAATACATAGATCGCAGCAATGTATGTCATTATTAGAGGTGGTTCATGTGCATTTTATTCATGTATGGGAGATATTTTGTCAGAGACGAAGTTTGAGTGTTGGTAACAATTTTAGTGAATATTAATGCATCAAGTAATGAAGTGTAAATCAAAATTCCCACAAACGGGATATTGTGTTAATTCTTAAGTAATATTATTTAAGAAAAGGCATAATTGACGCATTTTAGTGTAGGATTTGGTTTGGTTAGATTATGCAATTTCTGCATAATAATTGCATTTGCCTTCATTTGGATAACTCTGTTACTTCTATATAAACAATCAATCATCTCTGAATTTATGCAGCACCAATTAACCTTTGGTCAACGAACTTCTGAAAAACGAATACATGAAAAAATTAGTCCCTTGAATTTTGTTAATAAGAGGTTTTACTGTATTCCTTTTTGAAGTATATTTATACATTGTATTATTTTATTTATTTTATTGTATTTATTTTACTTCTGACGGTTTTGAGGAAAGTGGACATAACGTAAATTTCATACTCTGGTATCACAACAAAGGAGAATCAAATTGCATAATTACCGACAATTTGCAAAGGTTAGATGTTTGATTTCAGCTATTATGGCAACAACAGAAATGATCTTCTGAACAGAGCAAAGGAGAATCATAGGAATGTAAATAATAAATGGAAGAGAACTTTGTAAAAGTATATAACTATTCTCTTTTCTTTCTCTCTGACAATAACCTCTCTGCAATTCTTATTTGAATTTTAATTCAGATGTCAATAAAAGTTTTAAAAAATTATTTTGTTTTGGGTGCCTTGCACCCTTCGCACCCATCTTATGCTGGCATTGTATGCTAGTAACAACTTTTGGCTGGTATTACAAATTAAATATCGGATTTTCAATTTTTTGCTCCACTCTAATGCACAGATGCTTCACTTTTTAAGTGCAGTGTTTTGTTTGTTTATTAGATGTATTAAACTCTGAGAACTTCCTACTCACTGGTATTGCAACATAAGTTAACTAGCATAATTTCCTCTCAAATATGGTGGATATGCATGAATTAACCCTTTCGCTGCTATGGACTTTCAGCTTCTGCGTCAGCCGTGTGTGCCGAGTTCAGTGACCTTGGGGCATGCCTGTGCTGAATACTTTCTCCAGGAGCTCCGTGTCTAAGTTCTTTCATTCATCTTTTAGTCTCTTTATATTTTAAAAGTTGCTTTTGTCATTCATTTATATTTATATTGATTATTAACCATCTTGAAAAAATATTTTCATCTTTTTTGAGCAGCGAACGGAAAAGCTTGAAACGCATATATGCGTCGTTAGCAGTCAAGGCACCGCTCTGCCCGCCTGCATATATGCGTCGATAGCAGTGAAAGGGTTAAGTGTTAAGTTAAAATTGAAATAAAAAATTAATAAAACCAACTTTTACATGCACTAAAAAGTAAGCAATTAATATAAAATTCACATAATTGAGTGTTCCAAAGAGTAAAAATAGTTTTGGGCGAATAGAAATGGTATGACAAAGAAATACATTATGCTATACAGTTCTTATATGCCCAAAATTATTTTTAATTTATGGAACATTTAATTTATGCAACATTTAATTTATGCAACATTTAATTTTGTCTCTATCTCCCTCTCTGTCTCTCTCCTTTCATTCTTCATCTCTCTCCTTCTCTCTCTCATATTTAAGCATTCAAAGTACACATTCCTTATGCATATAGTATAAGGAATAAGGCAACAATACAATCTCGAGGTTTAACAATGACATGGTCAGCAAGGTAACATATTGTTGAAAAATATAAATGTTTTCAATAAATATGATTTAAATGTATAATTTGAGCGATTTTGTATTGTAGGCAAAATGTGGCAATAAGAATAAGAAGCATTATTTATTTTTCTTTAAATGGTCCAGGTTGGAAGATCATAGTTCAATTATTTCTAATTTTAATTTCCAAAAGAGTAAATGCCTGTAAGTCGAAAAATCGATTTTTATGTGTTATCTTATGGGAAATAGAAATTATCTACTGGAGTCAAACCTGGGTCTTTATTGAGGATTTTTTTTGTAAATGGCTTTTTTCATAAGAATCAAGCATTTTTACCAAATTTCGGTTTTATACCTACTCGAAAAGTTTGTTAAAATAGCATTACAGTCATTCACTCTTTTTTAGTGGCATCATAACTTACATCATCACCATTATACACAGAGATACAGAAGCACAGAAAGAAATACTTGACCTTTTAAATTAGTAAATAAATAAATTTTATTTGTCTTGAGTATTTGCTTACAAAAATATAACACATGTCAAAAGATAAAAGAATATGTACATTAAAGCACATACATTCATACAGTTATATGCATAAATCTTAGTTAATCTCAAAAATAAACATATATAACATAAACAAATGTAAATGCAATAATAATTCATAGAAAAAGGCCAATCACTTAACAGGATGCCATAATTAATTAAAATAGGAAAGATAAATAACTTTATGGTTCAGATGGCACATATAAAATGAGGACAAAGAAATGGAAAATATAATTAAGAAATGAAAATATTAAATGGTATATATATATTGTAAACAAATAACCTTATAAAAAACCATAAATAATGAGAAAAAAGGAAAATAAAGAACATTTTAGTACAGTGGTGGAGATAATAATGAGTCTAAGAAGTCATCAGCAAAATAAAAACAATGCTCCAGAAGAAAACTTTTGAGGAATTTTTTGTTATTTTTTTCACTCTGGTTTTAAGAGGCTGCCTATTGAGAAATAAACATCCTGGATAAATTGGACTCCTAATGAACATTTTTAACCTACTTTCCAAGAAATGGAAAGTAGTCTTGAGAGATCGACTCATCCATGTGTATGTGTGTGCAATGGCGTGTGCGTGTGTGTCCTCCACTAACATCTTCTTCATGAATGGACCGATTTTCATGAAACTTGGTGTACGGCTAGTGCTCTTGGAAACTACCTCTGTGCCATAATTTATATTCTGAATTTACAGGTCCCGAGGTCGATTCCAGGTGAGTTATTTCTCCATTTGGTTTGCATGGTTAATCTAAAATCTACCATGCAAAGAGTTTTTCTTGCATTTTAAATATTTGAGAATTACGATATCAGAGTGGGATTTGTACTGTTCTAAAGGGTAAAAAAGTAGCTTCTTATTACACAACTTTCGTTTTGGCATTTTGAAAGCCATTTTTTCGATTTGTTGCTATGGTGATGATTATTGCCAAACTCGGCTTTAGCATAGCAGAGTGCACATTCCAGCCGTGTTTTGATTCATAGCTATCGAGATAACAATCGACCCTTAGGTCGATTCATACCTATCAGAATTGTGGCAAAAAATATGAATACGACATATTTTAGTCAGTAACCATACCAACTCTGTAAACAAAACGGCTCTTCTTCTTGTGTAATTCTTATGGCATCTTTGGCGAGAGAATTTTATTTTTTGTTTTTGTTGGTCTTGAATTTCATATATTAAAATTGTATTAAAAGGAAAGTAGGCAGATTAGTTCTTTACCAAACTACTTGTTAGGTTATGGGAAGGTACAATAACAAAGGCTGATCTCATAAATTTTCTATCCACTTTTGGACTAAAGGTAGTGAATGACGATCCTACTCGAATCTCACCCAAAACTCAATCACTTATTGACTATCTAATTTCTGATTTACCTCCTAATACCTTCACTTGTGAAACCATCTTTACAGGCTTCTTTGACCATCTGGGCCTAAAAATAACCATTAAATTAAATCAAACTCTCTTTCAACCCAATCCCATGTACATATGTAAACGTATCTTTGATGATTATTCTACTAAAATATTTCTTCACCACCTCTCACATGAATCTTGGGATGGTGTTCATAACGCAAGTGATGTCGATTCTAAATTTATTGCTTTCATGCAAATATTTACTCTCTGCTTTCATGCAACCTTTCCTGTCAGAAAACTCAAACAAAATGTAACAATGCTTAAAAGAAAGCTATACTCTCCTCATCTCATCATCAGGTCCCAATATGTTCGTGATTTATATTTTCAATACTACTAATACTACTAATTTAAAATTTTCTCGTGTGTCTCCAATACTAAAAAAAGGTTCACCCTCTGACTCAGAGAACTATAGACCCATCTCTATTTTATGCGTATTTTCCAAAATATTTGAAAAATTATTTTTTAATTGCTTACTGCTTTTCCTCAATTCCTTCAATTTGTTAACTCCTAATCAACATGGATTCAGGAAAGAGAAGTCTACATCTACTGCTGCCTTCAACCTTATCAACAGAATATACCAAACTCTCAGTAACTACAAGCATACTTTAGGTATATTTTATGACCTCAGTAAAGCTTTTGACAGAATTGACCACAAAATGCTTTCGGTGAAACTTTGCAACTTGGGCATCAGAGGCAAGCCCCTAAATTGGATTATTTCTTTTCTAAGTAATTGTCATCAGATTGTGAAGTTTTCCCAAAGAGCTAGAAATGGCTTTGCATTTTCTACACCTCTAAAAGTCAACATCGGTGTACCCCAGGGATCAATTCTTGGACCCTTACTATTCATAATTTTCATGAATGACCTTCCTAACAAATTTACAGAATGCTCTCTGACCTTATATGCTGATGATACATCCTGCCTGGTAACCGCTGATAGTTTCCCACTTCTGACAGAGTTTGCTAGTAGATCAGTCAACCAAATGTTGCAATCTAAACAATCTTGACATAAATATCAATAAAACCTCTTACCTGCTATTTCACAAAAAAGAACTATCCCACCCTGTAGCCCCGTTCTTAAAATGAGCAGTAAAATTACATCTCTAGAAATACGTCAATTAATTTTCTTGGGCTACTTATTAATGAAGAGTTGGATTGTCTAGATCACATTAATGGAGTTGCTAAAAAAGTTGCCACTGGTGTTTTTATGATAAGAAAGTTGGCCCCAATACTTCCTATTGAAAGCTTACTATCTCTCTACTATGCGAAAGTGCATTCTTTGTTAAGCTATGGAATATTATTTTGGGGTAATTGCAGACTGGCTAGTAAAGTCTTTTCTTTACAGAAACAAGCTGTCAAAGCTTTATGTAGAGTGTCTTACCGCATGCATGGTAAACCCTTGTTTTCATCTCTCAATACCTTAACATTACCATCCATTTACATTTTGAGCTGTGCGACTTTTGTTAGAGCTAATCATCAAATTTTTCCCAGAAATGCAGAATATCATAGCCATTTCACCCGTTCATTATTTGACATTCACATTAATGATTACAATAATGTACTTTGTCAAAGAGGCCCTCACCATTCAGCCTCTGTAATTTATAACAAATTACCTGGGGACATAAAATCAGTTTCATCCCACAAACTGTACAAAAGTAAAGTTAAGAAGTTCCTTCTGAAGAAAACTTACTATAGTGTTTGTGAATACCTTGATGATTATGTGTGAAATTTTTTACTTTTCTTTGATCTTTTCTGATGTATGTTATCAATCTTGTATCTTGCTTTGTATTTTTTTTCTTCCCCATCTCCCCCCCTGTCTTGTTTTGTAATATTTAGTGATGAAACCATGCAAATGTATTTGCCAACGGTGAAATAAATTATATAATTATTATTATTACATTTTCCTCTAATGATATAATTATGCATCTTTGTTTAGTTTAATTTTTAAAGTGTTTTTTTTAGAAAATAGGATACTACAAAAAATATACATGCATGGCAGAGGCAGAATTTGGAGGTTTTTAAATAACAGCCTACAACTCAGTTTTTTTTAGCTCTTGAGGTTATTCTTAGAGCCCATTTTTACAGCTTAGATAAGCACTGGGCATGGTGAGAGTAACCCCAGACCATTATTGCAAACTTTATTCTGCTAAAAACATAAGCATAGTAAACCATTAGTCCAGTTTCCTTATCAGTTAAGTTGAATATCCTCCTTAACAAATAGCAACCAGAGTCAACTTTTGCAGATAGAAAATTTATATGGAGTTCTCAACTAATTTGTACATCTGAGATCTAGCAACAGATATGGATTGACATGAAAAGATGAATTGATTGATTCTGGCATATAATGGCTAGATACTAGGATGAAAAAGACTGGCAGACTGACAACCCTTGGCATCAAATACAGTACCGAAATATATGCCACAGCTATATTTAAATGATTTGCGGATTATTCCTGGTTTTCGATTTTTGGCATTATTGCTCCTTGTCATTACCATGGATAAGTTATTTTTATTTATTGCTGAAGATACAATGATATATATATATATATAGGCATAGGCCCGATAAGCTTGCGTGTGTTTTTGTGTTCGTGTGTTTTACGTGTCTCTTCGACGCCCCCAGCAGCCTGCCAGCTTGGTCCTCAACTTGGTGAGTGTCCGCTGGGCTTCCCTCAACACCTTGTTGCCACCCTCATATATATATATATATATATGCACACATTAAAGAGATAAACAATACATGCTTGGCAACTATGCCGCTTGCAACCTTCATTTGTTCACAATGTGTGGGCCCTATTCTTTACTACTAATTTTGAATTTGAGGTACCTAATTCTCACAAATATGGAGTATATGTATTTGGTTTAAATTGTGGTATAATGAATGCGCAAATATTAAGTTTTTAAATGTATGGCAGTGAAATATTTTGAAGAAGAGACTTTAGCAAGTTTTCGAAAATTTCTTAAAAAGATAGAAGTTTTTCAGAGTCAAAATGATGCAATTTCTATTATATTAGGTAATATTTTACAATTTGGATGTATTCCATTGAACACTACTTATAAACTATATACTATTCAGGATTTTTCTTAAATTAGGTACTGATTAAAAAGACAGATTTTGTACTCAATCTTATCTATTATCCTATACAAGAAGTTCTTGCTTGGGTGGTTTTGATTTACGCGAATTTGGATTTACATGGCTTATTAATTTAGGCACGTTCTCAATTTTAATGTAAACCTAAGAATTGCTATCATCTCGTAAACGTAAAACTTTCTGCCGTGTATTTTGAACGCGATTACTAAAAGAAATGTTACCACTTTAATGCTTCGTTTTTTGTTACGTATTTGGAATTAAAAGAAATTTTATCACTTTCTTACGCTAGGTTTTGATTTTCTGTTACGCATTTCGAATGTAATTAATAAAATAAATTTTATCACTTTCTAATGCTATTGTATTTTTTGCGGCTTGGAAATATTTGTTTCAGAACCTAAGAAAACATCCATGCATCACGTACCTACTAAACATTCCTTTACAGTAGTTAAGCAATTTAAATGAAAGCTTTCCTTAGAATGAACAAAAGAAGTTCGAAAATCGCATCAGAAAATGTGCTAGGGGTTAACTGCGCAATCTCCGAAAAAAAAATATATATATATAGTATTAGGACTTCTTTCGGTGGTTGTGTGTGTGTGTATATATATATATATATATATATATATATATATATATATATATATATACAGTAAAACCTCTCATTAACGAAAATCAAGGTACCCAATTTTTCGTCTATTCGTTATTCAGAAATTCGTTGATCGGAGGTTATTGGGCGTTGCATAACTTCAGGGGCACATTGCCTGTTAGATTATACGGGAACAACGGGGCTATCCAAATGAAGGCATATGCTCAGAAACGGAGTAACTCTACTAAATTATGCCCATTACATCTTTTCAGGAAAAAGTATCACATAAGTGGACGATATTCAAAACGCGCCCTCAATGTTTAATAATCGGCCATATTGATTTGAAGCTCCGACGACACAATGCTTTCTTATGGGAAAAAGGGCCACTTTCATTCATCTCATTTTGCAATGTTTGACAGTGGCATGCACCAAATAACTCGGAAATGCAATGTTATTTTTTCTAGCATTGATTGGCAGGTTCTGCACGAAAACATCCTCTGCAATTTTTTATTATGCGACTTTTTTCGAGGTTGCAATGCATGATACTCGCTGAGCCTATCCTAAAGCATCTGTTGAGTCGCTAAGTTTATAAAAAATATTGACAGCAACGCCAATTAATAAACTACTATTTGACCACCACGGAGCGGGTTGCAAATATTTCAAAACGAAATGAAAGAAAGCATTTTCCCCATAAGAAAGCACTAACTGTCGTTGGCACTCAAAATCAAGACTCCAATATTTTTCACTAACATTCTTAACAACACTCCAGCTCCGTCTCTGACGAATAAATTATCTATCACAAAAAAGTGCATAGGAACCACCTCACCACAATACATACCTCATTGCTGCAATCTTTTGTTGAAATTCTCTCTAAAAGGATTAGAGGATTAATTTAATCGGGAATGATTTCAAATACAACACTTTTTTTAAAAGATTTATTAATAAATCAACATTTTTTAAAAAACGAGTCTATTTTTTTCTGTTTTGAATTCTTCGTAAATTCTCGGGAAATGGCAGTCTCCACTTCCCTGAAAGCGTGCATAGCTGCAGCAATACAACTCTCGGAGGAGAGTAAATATCTTTCCACTACATCCAGTGCTGCACATACGTCGCTCGACTTCGGCCGCACCAACTCCAATTCTCCGTCTTCCTCCATATTGGACACTTCTACCCCTTCGGGATCCTCACTTTCCACAGAGCAGGTCAACAAATTGTCGTCTACAAATATCAAAAGGAATTGATATATAACGCACTTCTTCTCACTCAATAACTTGTCGCACTTTTACACCTTCTCTCACCTAGGACACACCGGTCAATGGCGCGAGAATGCCGGAAACACAGGAAATACGTCATCATGCTAGAAAACGTGCTATGATTGGCTTGTTGTAAGCTTAACGCTAATTGGCGCGTTGGCGACTGTTTTCAATAGTTTTCCGTACTTATGTAACTGAAAAAAATGTTTAGCGAGCAAAATTTCGTTCTAAAGAGGTAAATAAAAACTGAAGGGACCACTTTTTTCCTTCGTTGTTCGGAAGTTTTCGTAGTACGGAAGTTCGTAGTAAAGAGGTTATAATTAGGGATTTTGTATACAAGTTTGGCGGGACCCCGTCAATTGTTCGTTATTCGGAGGTCTTCGCTATAAAGGGGTTCGTAAGGTAGAGGTTTTACTGTATATATATATATATATATATATATATATATATATATATATATATATATATATATATATATATATATATATATATATATATATATATATATATATATAGTAGTGCCATGGAAGTGTTATCGCTTTGTAATTCTGGGTTCTCATTTGCTATTACCCGTTTTGAAAGTAATTGAAGGCATTGTTTTCACTTTATGATGCTAGGTTTTCATTTCCTGTTCCGTTTTCTTTTATTTTCAGTTAAACTGCATTAATTATGATAAAAAGTGAATTTTTTGTAGGTTGATTTGGAATCGTACTGCCATTTTTACATTGCGTCTTATGGGAAAATAGGCATTGCACTTCGCGAATTTGCATTTCGCGTCAATTTTGCGTAACCAATTATTCGCTAAATTCAAAAAGTTTGTTTATTAAAATTTGAAATTTCGGTGATGTTGGGTAGGCTAATACAGGAACGTACTCACCGAACCTGGACTTTTCAATTATTTATATTGAAAAATTGTTCTCGTTTTACGCGAGTTTCATTTACACGGTAGTTTTCAGGAATACATTAACCGCGCAAATCGAGAACTACCTATATATCAACCAAGATAGTTGTGTCAAATAGCAGGAGCAAATTGAGTTTGCCTGAGTAAATGAAGCATTTTATTTTTTAATACAAGTACAGATTATAAAAAGGCAATACAAAGGGCAGTTTCCTGGTCATTGTATTACAAAATTCTCTTGCAGGATCAGCCCAACTACGACCAGCCTAATTACAACCAGGGAAACTACCAACCTCAGCCTCCACTTGACCAAGGAGCCATTATGGGAGGAGGAATGATGAATCGAGAGGACAGCCTGCAGGGGCCATATGGTGGCCCTCAATCTAAAGGAGGAATAAGGCCACGGGTAGATCCTGATGCTACTGGAGAAGTGGATCCAGAGAAATATCCACAGGTTAGCAGGATATCTTACCACCTAGGGGTACAGTGACAAAGTAGCTAATCCACTCACTGTAACATTTAAGTGATTTGTACTACCTAACATTTAAGAATAAGAATTTAAATTATTTAAGAAATTAATTGATTAATTTAAAATAATTACGATTTTGAGCAAATTCAAATATTTCCTCTTGAAAGTTAATGGAGGAATATGATCCATTAATATTGAAACTCGAGTACTCATGATTTTAAATTTAAAACCAAATATTCATGCTGGTTAATTCATAAGCAGGTATAACAAATACACGTTGAATGTGAAAGTAAATGTTTCATCATTATTTACCGTATCTGCCTTAATAGAAGGCTTTTAATGCATCATTAACTTTTTATTTAAATTTAATGTTTGAGTCACTCATAACCATCATTTTAGATGGGCAAGTACTCTAAAGCTATTGAAATGGAGGAATGAAACATCCCTCAGATCAAACTTACCATACACTCTGGCCACAACTGATTAGGTGGTTCTCACTATATTTGCTAGTTGAGAGCATAACAGAGTTACAAACTAATCGTTATATAGATAGAGATGGTGTAGGAAGTATACTATGCTTTTGGAATATTGGAGTTCAGTGATCATTGGCTTTGCCTCCTTTGATACATCATAAAGTCCTTTTATGTAATATAAATATTTCTATTGCATGGGGACTTGTGCACCAAAAAATAATACTGTATACCACTCTGGAATAGAGTATGATAAACTTTAATTATGGTTTCTTGTTAACCACTTCATTCAGTTGCCACAGGACAAAGAAAACAGAACTTCGTTTATCTGTTAAGATGCTTCTATGTTTTTCCAGTTTATAGTGTAAATGTATCCCTAGGAATTTGTCATACCATATCTGTCCAAATAAAAGCAGACCCCAAAAAAATTTCCACCATTTTTAGGAAAAAAGTAAATTTTGTAGATTTTATGCTGAAGTGTGCCGGGCATGCGTGCACGGCCTAGAATAAATATTTCGAGATCAAAGAAAAGAGTGGGAAATGGTTCGGTTGTTGACATTTGAAATTTCACGTTGTTGAATAATGTTCCACATTCAGTGACGATAATTTCATCCATCTTCATTTTCACAAAAATAAAGCAATAGCGACCTCGCCAAGATAATTTTTCATCCAGTTCTATTTCCAATGAAATTAGCATTTACATTGCCTTAAGAAATTTAATTTTTATAATTATATACATATCCATCTAAAGTTTGACTGAAATTCAAACAGTTGAGCATCCAAAGTCGTCATCGCATTTTGCATAATCATCTGTGTATTCAATGTACACAATTTTAGTAGATTACATGATTGGGGTTTTCACATACATACAAACATTACAATGGCTATAGCAATAAATACAATAGCCAAGTAAAACTAATAGAATCTTCTTTTAATGGGTAATGAAAAATAATACAAATTGCTAACTATTCTTAATGATACATATGCCGCTTTAGAAATGTGACTACCACATTGCGTGAGGATCTACTGTAATAAAGGTGCTCTAAGTATATTTCCTTGTAGTTTTTCTATAGAACTAAAAGCAAGTATCTTGAGGCATAGGTTACTGCTGATGAATTCTCTTCACATTTTGTGTTACATTAAAAGCCTAAATAGAAAATAAATAGAGGGTGTGTTAAAGAAAATTTTTAAAAAATTCCCATACAACTAAGGACCATCCTAGTGTGCAATTTATATCAACTAGAGATTTCCCCAATGAAAATCAACAGGAGTGCTACAGGAATATCAATTCATCCAGAAAGTGAAGCGCTTGAAATTTATTACTTTCAAATAGGTACTCTGCTATTGATTCTACTGATTGCTGATAGTAATTTTAATGTTAAGTCGAATTGACATTAAACCAAGGACACACTGTACATAATGTGATATCTGAGTCATACAAATGCAGTAAAAACAATTTGAGAAGATGAAAAGTTGAGGAAATGATTTCTTATGCATGAGTGAATAGAGTTTAACTGAAACTTGAAATTTGAGAAGGAGAAATAATCCTGTACTTGACTGGAATCGAACCTTGCCGGGTAGTTGCTTCTCAAATTTCAAAAACAATTTGATTAACACAAAATTTTATTCAAGTGAAGTATATTTCAGTCACCTCTGAAAACAGAGATATTTTATTATATTTATAACAAAATGCACTTAATTTGTTATGATGACAGCATAAGAAGTAAAGTTATGCTGTTTGGTATTGTTAATACCAACCTCAGTTTGAGTTGACAGGTCACATTTTTAGGCTTTAGTCACAATCACAGCAAGAGCCACCCCACAATAATTTGATATGGTGACCAGATTTGTGAACAGCAAAAGCAGGATAAACTCTGTTTGCCTCTGGAGTGGAGGCAATTTACCTCATCTGCTCCCTCCAATAAATTGAGTGATTGGACAACCTCTTCTTATGGAGTTCTATACAACTTCCCTTTTCCTTTTCCTAAAAGGGTGCAATTTCCTGGTGCTACATACATAAGGGCTTGGGTTCTAATCTCTCCCTCACCCTTCCGGTAGATCCCCTATTGATTCGAGGTGGAGTAGGGGTGTGTACTCCAGGTACATGGGCAGTCGCTACATACCCTCATGATAAATGCAGAAACAAATATTTGGAAATATTAAATCAGTGGTATAGCCAAACCACAACTCACAAGCTGCATGCGTCTATTTTACTTAGTATGTGACTTTTAAATTTCCGTTCAGAGGCTTGTCAAATTTTTCACAGAACACAATGACTTTTTGTGACGAGATATGTTGAGGATGCCTAATGGGCATGCATTATATCTGAATTGCTTCAGATACAGTTTATGCTTTACTGTTTGTAAATTTATGTGCACAGACTGTGTAATATGGCTTATAAACTTCTGAAATTTTTCGTATGCAGCTCCAAGAGTAAGTCAGTTTGGCCACTTCCATCCAAGAAGAACTTATATAAAGAAGGAAATGGGATGTTTATTTATTTACAATATATATTTTTAATTGCACATTGTAAGTGAAATGATATTTTTTTATCAAAAACTTGTTACATCTAATTTAATTTTACAAAATTGGTACTTTAATTATTTTACTTTTCAGATGAAAGAATTTTTGTAAGAAAAATTTTATTATTAGACACACTATCATTAAATGACAAACAACTTTCATCTTTAGAATTCACCCGAGGGGTGCTGGATTATCGATAGTTTACTGTACAATATATACGTCAATGGCGGCGAAGAAAGACTCATTTAAAAGAAGAGAGAGAAGCCATAAATGTATTTCGTACGTACTTCTTCACTTCTCATTTCCCTCAAACTTGTGGAACACGTGGGAATTCCACAGAATAGAAAAAATGAAATAGCCAACAAATAATGACAGAGTCAATACTTGGAGATTCTGACAGGCAGGTTAGCTACAATGTAGTACACTGTGATACTATAAATCAATTCTCACTCTCCTTATTACCACCCGTCACAGGTGGCCGGGAACAAATGATTGGAAATCCCTGTCTCTTACTCATATTTTCCCCATTCACTCAGTTCTACCACTCTCTCGGCAATATACTGTGTGTGCAGCTAAGTGCCCAAATCATCCACCACCCGAGCTTTGGCTAATTATATATAGAAGATAGTGCATATAGTTACTTAATTCTGCTGATCTTTATCAAATCTGTTCCCTACACTCGCTTTTATGGATTGATAGAATTACTGAAACCTTTGGAGCAAACTACCCAAAACTGGTACAAATAACTATTTTTGTTTAATCTTTAGGGAGTACATAGTCTTAACCTGTTTTCTTACATCTGATTCAACTGTATCTCCAGTGAAAATTTGTGTGAAATATGAATTCCACTCTCAGGCCTTTAGGCTGTGATCGAACTTGCGTGTCTGCTACCTCTAAAACCTTTCCTATTGTGTTTTTTCCCAATTTCCCCAAGGTACATCCATTTCTGTGAAGAAACCGAGAAATTTTGACAATTTTATATGGAGTTCCCATGCCCTGAAAAGCTCGTCCAAGAATTAGGCCTGTCTGCCTACCCTGCCCCTGTTGAACTTATGTTTGCGGGATTTTTTCGACACCAGAGCCCAAGAGTCCCAAACTGGCCTAGCCGGCCGCCTTGTGCTTCACCTACGGCATACTGAGCCAAGACAGCCACTGTCAATATTTTGCAGGCTCCCTACCAGCCCCTGCAAAACATAATATAGCCATTCTTTCTTGGTTTTCTTACACTTTCAAAAAGCCACTTTTACAGATGTTTAAGTTGTAGGATAATTAAAAGTGTAAGAATGTTTAAAGCCAAATATGTTTTGTAAAAGTTCTAAATCAAGTGTAGTAAATCAGAATTTATTTTTGACTTATGAGGGCAAAATGTTATATTTTTTAAAATTATTTTATTTACTTTCTATCATTCTTGAGAATTTATTAGTTTGCAACTGGAAGGCAAAGCTGAAACATAAATGGAAAAGTGCATTTTTATTGCAAAAATTCAAAAAAGTGTTGTAGTTAAGAAGCAATAACTGAACATTTTCAACAAGAATTACATTGAGGCGAAATTCAAATCCTAAAAGTTGCATTCTAACAATGCTTAGGGTTGCAATGTGAGGTGAGGCTAGCCGAGGTGTCCATTAGTTCTCATGTGTGTTGAATACTTGCTGGGGCCTTACAATCTTTTTCTTCAATGATGTAGTGTTCCATAGTAATGGGATTGTAAACGAGTATACTTGAATAATATGTTTGAATTAATGAAACAACTTTTGGTTATTCTTATATCAATATGAAGGCATTTTCAAATTAGATTGTGATTCAGATACCTTTGAGTCCGCCTATCATACAGCACAGTTTGGTCAAAATAAATTAATTGCAAACCATCAAAAGTGTGGACAGCAGCAATGCAAAAAGGTGATGCTTATGTGGTTCCACGACTCTGGTATAACCCTCTTTCTTAAGTAAGACATAAAAATCTTGGAGAGGAACCTTGTCTATATACTGTATTTACCCGAATCCAAACGAGGTTTTTTCCAAATTTCAGCTTGCGAAAATCGGGGGTCGTCTTGAATTCGAATATAAAGTCTTATTCCATAAATACATCACGGCCAATTGATCACGTGTCAAATCGTCACGCTTCAATTTCTGGCATGTCAATTCGTGGCATATCAATTCATCACATGGCAAAATCGTCATGCATCAATTCATTGTTAGACAAATTTGACAATATCATCCCGAGGAATTCGTCGCGAGATAAATTGGAAGGCGAGATACCATGACAACCAGAGGAATACACCTGTTGGGTTGGGAGTCACCCTCTGCCATACACCATCCTGTATGTCTCGCGTAATTCGTGAAAAGAATTGTGATTCATTCTGATATTATCGAAATATAAAGAAAAATTTTTTGTGGAAAAGTGTCTCTCCCTGCCTTTCACCAGTCATGGTGTCCTAATTCCCAATTCACCCTACACATGAAATTTCTTTGAAATCAGTTTAGCCAATACCTTCCAAATTCATAGTTACAGAAAAATTCTAACCATGATATTATGGTAGCACTGTTTAATCGACCCGGTCGAAATATGCTCTATTGGTTATTTATTTAGTATGAAGATAATATAAACCAATTCTCTAAAAATGCGTGTAAAAGAAATATTATTTTACTTTTTATTGTGACAACCCTGCTCTTTAGCTCCACTTTAAACATATTGATTTCATTATGTTATGTTATACAAATCTTATATATATAAAATTTAGTTGAAATCCATCCAGCCAATTCCTTCCAAATCCTTAATTACTGAAATAGTTTAATTTGTAATTGTGGCACCCCTATTTGGCTGATTTAGTCTAAATATGCTATAATGATTTTGTATATATGCATACATTATAAATATTAAATTTAGTTAAAATTGATGCTGACAGTTTAACACAAATACGTGTAAAAAGATATTTTTTAATTACTTCTATTGTGGCAGTCCTGCTTTATATACTCATTCTAAACCTCTTGATTTTGTTTTTTTATGTTGCACACCTCCTTCGTAGAAAATTTCGTTGAAATCAGTTTGGTCAATTCCTTCAAAATTCATAATTACCAAAAAGTTTTATTTTGCAATTGTGGCACCCCTGCTGAATCGATCCGGTTCAAATATGTCATTTTTGTCGTTTATTTATGTGAAGATTCTATTTACCAAATTTGGTTAAAATTGGTTCAGCCAATTCTTCTCTGATACATCATGAAGATAATAGTGCTTTTCAGCAATGACGAAAAGTACTAAAAATGGTACTCAACAGGTGTGATCAGCAGGCAACTGGCATGACCGATCGTAAGCGACGGGTCGCCAACTGGTTGCATTGCCATCACATTGTATTCATGCCAGTGGGAGGACGCCTATAAGAAAGCACGAGTCAGACCTCTGAGGCGACTCATCTGCGATTTTTTACAGAAATCGGATCATAGTCCCCCAGTTGCCCCAGTGAGAGAGCAGCCTTAATTTTAAAAATATATTTAACAAATTCTTTTTTTTCTTCAGACAATATTTTGCAACAAACCATTTCATTTAATGACTGAACTAGTATTGCTATATTGAATATTTGTGTTCGAAATGTACACAAAGTACATTCAGTGAGAAATTAGGTCAAAATCTTTTTTCTGTTTTGACAGTCTTAGATTCGGGGTTGTCTTGGATTCGGGTAAATATGGTAGTTACCTGTTGCCTAGCATATTTCTGCTGTGATGCCATCAATTCTGGGGGCTTTTCAGCCTTTCATGCATTTGATTGTGTGTCTCACCCATTGTGAAAGTATATCTGGAACCTCATTATTCCTTGCCCCATTGTTTTTATTTCATTAATTCACTGTTTTAGAATAAATTAAATTATCTGTGGATCTTTTAAAAACATTAGCTCATAAAAGGTAAACCACTTCACTGTAAAACAACTGTATGATAATTCAGCCACAAGGAATAGCTTGATAATTCTCTACTGAATATGATATAGTTAATCATATGCTCTGCTATCTTGGAGACAAGTTCATTGTTGGAAACAACACACCAAGTTAACTCTGAGTTCATTTATTGGTGAGTGCAATATGTAAATTTATCTTTAAGCTGCACTTATAATAATTAAAATTATAATTACTGTACTTTTTCAGGCAACATTTCACATTAACATATTTTGTAAGATATTTCTGTAAAAGTAATGATTTTTATTCCACATTCATTATGTTTTTTATTTCAAGGAAAAAGTTATTATCTAATTGTAAGACAGATATTTAAATAGCTCAAATTGGTATATTATAAGAGAGTTTACATTTTACAAGGAAATCAAGTGATTTTTTTTCTTTTAATTACCTTAACCCTATGGCATTATTAAACACAGATAACCTAATCCTCAGCCTCGACAGAGGGGTGACTAGCGCATCTGGCATCCTGCCTTGGTCATGGCTGTATGTGATTGTCTTTGTTGTTATTGTTATTTCAATATTGTTATATCGTTGTTATATTCAGTGTAATTGGTCTTGTGCTGTTTCTGAGTTCTTGAAAAGAAATAAATAAATTGTAGCTACAGTTAGTGAATAAATCATGCTATATATAAAAATAATTTAGTGTCTGAGGCAGTGTCTGATCAAGTATAAGTATTATATATGCAATTCTATAACTTAAAACTACATAACATAGAGACAAGTGGGATGTACTATCATTTTAACTGCAATAAAGAGTATAGGGTGGTAGGCTGGATTTTAAACTGATGCATTTGACTAATTTATTGTTTTAAATATTTTCTATTTTCATTTTCCCCATTTAAAAACATGGAGATGTGTGTAGACTATTTTTCATTTGTACATTAAAATGACTAAAAATCATCTTAACAAGTCAACACTTGGAACTTGAGGATGAAGAAAATTATGAAGTTTCATTTTCCTACAGTGAAATTTTAAATATGGATCTAATTATTCCAAAATTGAGCTTTAAACTACAAAATCTCAAGTTTATTGGATGAAAAAGTTTTCCTTTCCATGGCAACTGATATTGTTGCCAAACTCAATATTGTAAGACTACGACATTGAAATGAATTCATTGTCAGTTAGTTATCCATGTAAATAAGAGATGGCATAACAAGCTATTTCTTCAGATTCAAATATTAAAATGCTAGCTTATCATAAGTATAGTAATAATTGACATTTATATTGATCTTGCGAGTTATAAAATTATAATGTAGTTATTCAGGAATATTTTAAATTTCCTACACTTTTTATTCCAATAAATTTTTACATTGATCAAGTATTAAAGCAAATATTTAAAAAAATGGATAAGTGACAGGAGCGCACACCAACTTCCAGTTGACCTATTTCAAACTAATATTATTCTCTTGCACCTTTAACAAAAATGTCAAATATAAAATTTTGCATTGATCTGATTAATAGTTTTTGAGTTAAGAGTTCCCACAAAATTCCTATTACATACACACACAGACAGACATCATCGAGAAATTGGTCAAAACGAGTTCAGGACCTCAGAACTTGTATTTCTGTTGAAATCTCAAAATCGATTTTTTTTCTTGAACGCTATGCTACGTATGGAGAAAGTAAAAATTGAATGTCTGTCCAAGTGTCCAACCAGAAAAGATAATTGGCAAATTTCTACGGAACTAATTATTCGATGTGGACAAAACTTTTGCTGTTTATTCTAGGTGACATGCATTGTGTTCTAAGGGTGTTGTTAATTCCAATCATCTTGATAAAATAAATAAATAAATGGTTTCTCTAATTTAATTTCCTCTATTTGAATAACACAGAAATGGGCATACCATAGTTTTTATTTGCACTTTAAATTAACTTAAAATCAAGATACAAAGTCAGGACTTTAGCACAAGTTTGAAGAAAAGAATGAAGTTTTATTTTTATACCGTCAAATTTCAAATATGGCCCAAATCTGTCCAAAATTGTGTTTTTTAACAACAAAATTACAAGATTTTTATACAAAAATTTTTGTTGACATAGCAACCTGATTGTTGTCAATTAACTCCTGGTGAAAAGGATGGGCAGAAGGTTATTGTTAGCTGTACATGCAGAAGGCAGATTGTTGTAAGAGTGGAAAAAGAGTAAAGGGAAGCGGAGAAATGGAGGGTTGGGAAATACAGCAACATAGGGAAATAGAGAGGGAGAAAACAAGGAGAGGTAGAAAATATATTTAGTTGCTGTAAGGCATTGTAACTAAACAGTTTGTTGTACTCCATCGACGTTTGACTGTTCTTTTTCTCTTTGCTCTTAGTTTTTGATTGATTTTATCATTTTCGTTCATCTTTGCAGTTCTTTCTTTGTTCTTATTTGTTTGTTCCTCAATTTGCCACTCTCTCCCGACAGTTGATTCTTCTTTTCTGTTTGTTCTTCATTTATTATAATATTTTTTGATGTTTATCAAAATTTCCCACAGTAGAACTCTCTTTACTAGTTATAATAATAAATAATAGCAGTCTTGGAGATCACATCTCAGTTACAATGTGATCATGACTTCAATTCACTAGTTAAAGTTAACTAAAATATATCAAAGCAAATGGTAGACTCTTCTTAACATTTTATTTACAGTTAGGTTATTATAACCTACTGTGTTATTGCAAACAATGAAATTTAATGGCCGTGAAGTTATCATTAGCAAAGCTATGATGAGATATACATTTTTTAAATATATGTGATTTCAATAGACAAAATAGGCTAATTATTACAAGTAAATCTAAAGAAGATCAAAACTGACATGAGATTCTGATGTCCTAAATATCAAAATCCTGCCATCCACTATCATGCATACATGTATATACATATCCTAATACATAGCTATTTTTCTCTCTATAATATAAAAATATTGTGTACAAACTCCTAGGTGTTCCATGCCTCATTATAAGGTACTTCTAGAAGATCTGAAATTTGGCATGCTGGTTGGTCATAGATCATAATCAATGGAAAAAATAAAAAATCCCAAAACTATGTAATATTGAGGGTTTTTTAGGCCATTGTTTCATTTCAGTACCCAATAAGAAAAGCGTGGGATTGCTGCAGGGCATTCTAAAAATGCTTTTTTTAATTACTTAAAATTGAGAGAGAAACTCGAGATAAAAACAATTTTGTAGATATAAAATGAAAAGTTTAATTGTTATAGACAAAATTCAAACAAATTATCTTAAATATTTGTTTTTAATCACAAGGAAACTATATTTTTCTGAGACTTAACATTGAAAAATTTCAACTACCATAGCAATGAGCTCAAGGCTTTTAAAAGGGAAATGGCAATCTCATTAAAGATTGTGTAGGCTCAAGATTTCAATAATAGTTAAGGACATCATCGTGAATTATTGATTTTTATCTAATTAACTCACAACAAATGCTATGATGCAGACCATAGAAAGTTCTCCTTAACACTGGATATTTTTTTTAATGGTCATAATTTTTTCACTCTCTTGACTTTTGACTCTTCTTTTTCATTCATTCTTTGTTTGCACTGTATTGGGATAATGGAGGAAGGTAGCAGTATGGGAGAAAGGTGAGAGTGTAAGAGAGAAGGAAGGAGAGAGAAGACAGACAAACGACTTTATTAGGGCGAAATTGAGACTATGTAGTCCCTTCTTACATTTAACCCTTTCGTCATATAAGTAATTACAATATGTACAAAATAAGAGAAATTAATTACATACAGATTTTAACAAAATACATATTAATTACAACTTAATATATTTGTAAGTAGATAACAGAACATTACCAAAGAATGTTAGTTTTGTGGGTCATAAAAAACTGTGTATCAGTTATGTTTTAACACAGAAAAATTCCCATTGCGGAAAACACCTACAAAGAGGAGAGAGGTGTAAAAAACCGCGAAAATTTCTAAAATAGTTCAGGGGAAGGAAAAAAAATCCAATAATATGAGAAACAGAGAAAAAAACATTCATAAATACAAACATATATACATACATTTATATCCATATAAGGGAGGGAGGAGGAGGGGGGAATAGGGATTGTAGGGTAAGATATGCCTGGGAGATTGCATCGTAATTATGATACAGGAAAAATAAATAAAATAAAATTATAAATTTATGCATAAGCACATTCTTGTGACAACCTAAAAGAAAAGAAAGAGTGTGGTTCAATGCATGGGGAGTGAGAGGAGATGCTTGTAATACAAGCGTTTAAAAGTGCTTAGAGATAGAGAGTTTTTTATTGACGTTGGAAGGCCATTCCAGAGTTTACAAGCAGTGACGGTAAAGGATTTGTTGTAAATTTCTGTTCTATGAAGTGGAGTTAGTAGTTTATTGCATCCTCTGGTATTGCAATGGTGAACTGTATTAATGGTGACAAAATTAGATGAAAGATAACAAGGGATGTTGTTATTTAGTATTTGATACAATAGAGAGAGATGGTGATGGTTTCTTCGGGAATCAAGTTTTAGCCATGAGAGTCGACGGAAGTATTCTGAGACACTGTCAGATTTTTTAAGATTAAAGATGAATCTGATGCAGGCGTTGTGAAAACGTCGTAGCTTAATGGCGAGTTCCTTTGATAAGTCCTGGTATAAAGCATCACAATAATCGAAGTGAGGAAAAATTAGGGAGGTCACTAGCTGTATTTTTAGTGACGAGGAAAGAATGTTAATGAGAGGCCTTAGAGTGTGTAAGGAGCAGTTTAACGTCTTCCATATTTTTATTATATGATTATTCAAGGTGAGCGTTTCATTAATTAGAATCCCGAGATTTTTTACGATTTTGCAATAGGGTATAACTGAGCCGTTCAAAGACAGAGGAACTGATTCCGCAAGGTTTATAGATGCCAGTAGTTTCGGATAACCGATTAAGATGGCTTGAGATTTCAAGGGGTTTATGGTGAGAAAATTATCGTAGCTCCATTCTTGAAGTTGGGCCAAGTCATGATTTATGTTGGCTATGGAAAGAGATAAGTTATTGGGTTTTGTGTCTAAGTAGATTTGGAGATCATCGGCGTACAAATGATGCTTGGAGTAAGTTAAGTATTGAGAACAATTATTTATGAATAAAGAGAACAATAGAGGACCTAAAATTGAGCCCTGTGGAACGCCTTGGTTAACATTAAGCCGAGAGGACGAGGAATCGTTGTAGATGACTTGCTGGGAACGGTTGCTAAGGTACGAAGAGAACCAATCTATTGAAGGTGAAGAGAATCTCATGCAGCGGAGTTTTGCTAGGAGTATGTCTTTATCTACTGAGTCAAACGCTTTACTAAAATCAAGCAATATTAGTACCGTGAGTTTTCTGTCATCCATGTGTCTGCGTATATCATCAGTGATTTTAATTAGCGCGGTGGTGGTGCTATGTGACTTCCGAAAGCCAGATTGATGGGGGTCAAGTAGATGATTAACGTTGAGAAAATCTGCTACCTGTTCATGCGCAAGTCGCTCCAGGGCTTTTGATAAAGTGGGAAGAAAGCTAATCGGTCGATAGTCATTGTTTGCGGTGAGAGATTACTTAGGGATTGGGCGGACTAACGCGTTTCCATTGTGATGTGAATTTTCCCCGTAATAAAGAGTGGTTGAAAATGTTAGTAATTACCGGGAGTAATAGATGTATTAATTTGTTTATGATAATTATAGGAAAACCATCAGCACCCTGGGCTGTAGTTTTGATTCTGCGTATTGCTGAAAGTACGTTAAATTGCGAAACAGCTTTAAAGTGGAATTGTGGAGAACCGGATGACTCGTTCGCTTTTGCAGTAAGACTACTAATTACTTTGCGTTTTCGTTCTATGTCGATTGTTGTTGGATTCGTCGAGAAGCTCTCGTTAAGAGAATCTAGTGGTATGTTTGGAGGTAAGGAAGAATCCTTGGACTTGCCAATTCTAAGGTGTCGCAGATTGTTCCATAAGGCAGATGTTGTTTCATTGGAGTCAGATATAGAATAAGCGAATTTTATTTTGGCATTTCTAATCTGTTGCTTGGTTTTGTTTCTAATATTTTTGTAGGTATTGAACGTATTTGGGAATTTATTTGATTTGAAGAGACGAAAAATTGAATTGCGTCGAGCCATCAATAGTTTTAAATCGGCCGTTATCCACGGGGCGCAAGGTTTAGAGACGCGTGTGGTTTTGATGGGTGCGTATTTATCGAGTAAATGTGAAATAAAAGTGTTAAATGCTTCAATTTTTGCGTCTATGTCGTCTGCATATTCAATAGTGTGCCACGGAAGACACGCAGCTTCGGCAATTAAACTATCATAGTCAAGGTTTTTAAAATTTCGTTGGGAGATGAATTTCTGCTTAAATTTTGGAGAGTTTAGTGAGTAGGCTAGAAAAATTAAGTCATGGGACGAAATGCCTGGGACAGGTAGTTGACCATATGTGCAAACTTTATCTGGGTTAGCAGTAACTAACATGTCAATCCAATTGGAAGAATTTTTAGTGTTATTTGTTGGTTTTAAAGGTAGTATGCTGAGGTTGTGCAATGTAAAAGAGTTTTTAAAAAAGACGGCATCGGAGGAGCTTGAGGCAAAATTTGCATTAAAGTCACCAGATATGATTAAGTGCTCATAATCGTGTCTTAAGTTGGCAATGATCTCGTCAATGTCAGATAGATAACCAATTTTTGGAGGACGATAAACGATTCCTAACAATGTTTTTTTTTGAATTGACGACAACTTCAAGGAAGAGATATTCAGGTCTGCGGGAGTATTGTGCATCGCTGGTGGCGATTACTTTACAAGCAAGGTCTTTACGGACGTTGATTCCTACTCCCCCTCCTCCTTTCCCTATCCTATCATTGCAAAACAAGTTATAGCCAGGTATTTCAACAAAAGAGCTCGAGATAGCGGGTTTCAGCCACGTTTCGGAAATGGTAATAGCATGTAGATCGTTGGGCGGGAGTAATGAGCGCAGTTCGTTGAAGTGAGGGACAAGGCTTTGGGCGTTAAGATAGATAAGTTGGAAGGATCGAGGAAAGGGTTAAGTTCTTCTGTAAGAAGACAATGTGTTGGAACTGGGATGGGTTGGGGAAAGCCATTATGGGGTGGGGGCGGACGGTTGGTGGTAAGATGAGGAGTGTGATAATGAGTTCGTCTGTGGATGCTTGGTCTGACCAGTGGGAAAAATTCAGGGGCGTTAGGGTTTAGGTATGGCACCCTGCGGTGTGACGGGACGAAAGCAGGTGAATTTGGGTTGAGAGTAGAATTAGGCTGAAGAGAAGCTTTGGTAGAAGGCTCAATGACAGACATTTTGCGGGTAGTTGAGTAAGCGGCAAAATATAGAGGATGATTCAGGTAAAGAAGTGGTTGAGAAGGGCTACAATAAATTGATTAATGCACACGGAAAAAAGCACACATAGCAGAGAAGTGATACTACAGTATATGCCAATGACTAAGTAACAATAATAAGAATACAAATTAATTATTAAGAAATAATGAATGAGACACAACACTAAAGTAGCACTGGTAGAACAAAATAGAGGCAGAGATGAAATAAAGCATTAGAGGAGAACACTTGGTAGGAATTAAACACGACTAAACTTAATCGGATAAACAGCACTGAAATGGAAGTGGACGCTACGGTTGATTAAGGGGGATGCGAGGGGATGGCACTTGACACTGGTTGGAGGAAATGAGAAGCACACCGAAAGACAATGAAAACCACTAAATAGGATTTACGCCAACACAAAAGGCACTTCGGCACGGGAAAAGGAGCACTAAAACAGTGGAAAACACTAAAATAAACACAGCACAGAAAACTAAGAGAGAAACCGAATAAGGGGAAATTTGATGCACCGGAACCACTTGGGAATGAGCACTAGGGAGAGGGAAATACACCTAAAATTTGTGACGTGGACACTATGGGGAGGGGATGGCAGGCGTCACGGGAACGGAGGTGGCAGGCGTCACGGGAACAGGGATGGCAGGCGTCACAGGAACAAGGACGACGGGCGCCACGGGAACGGGGATGACAGGCGACACGGGAACGGGGATTGCAGGCGTCACAAGAACGGGGATGGCTGGCAGAGGTCGATTTGAAGAGTAGGCACTGACAGGAAAATTACTCGACAACGGACAAATGTAGCGAGAACGCTCAAACGCATGTTAATCAAAGAAAGCCATCCTCCTACATAGTTGTGGATTTCCCTAGTGCGGTTGAAGGAAGTTGGAGTGCATGCAGCTCTCTCAGGTTGGAGATGAATGTGCGGACGCCATTTTGCTGCAGTATGATAACTTTGCCATCGTGCGTTCACACATTACCGAAGCCAGCTAGTCTTTTTGCTTCTATGAGGAGCTTGAGTCTGGTGGTGGTGATCGTAAAACCGGAGCTTTTTAGGGATTTTTTGTTTCGCCAAACATTATCCCTATCCTGGTAGCTGAGGATCCTCACAATCATGGGTCGAGGCCTGGAGAAGTTCTTCTTCCCGATACGGTGGGCACGGGACATCATGAACGGACTGACACTTACTTTTAATGTGGTCTTTAAAAATTCGTCGACGATTGCCAGTCCGTTTTCTCCATCCTTCTCGGAGATCCCATGGATGAGGAGACAGTTTCGGCGGCTATATTGCTCCAGATCATCGACGTTTAAAATACGGTCCTCAATCTGGCAGACTTTAAATTTCATGGACGAGATCTCCTTCATAAGCTGTTCCCGGAAATTTTTAAAATCCGTTTCCAGCTTGGCGAGACCATCAATCCGTTGTGGACCGGATAATTGCTTAGCTTCGGCAAGATCTGTGCTGAAACAGTCCATCTTAGACAAAACTTCAGCTAATTTGTCATGAAGATGATGAAGAGGGACTGAGGGAGGGAGAGGATGAGGGAAAGTGTGAGGTTTGGTGGGAGGAAGGGAGGGAGAGAGAATGAGGTAGAGAGAGAATGAGGTAGAGAGAGAATGAGGTAGAGAGAGAATGAGGTAGAGAGAGAATGAGGTAGAGAGAGAATGAAGTAGTGAGAGAATGAAGTAGTGAGAGAATAAAGTAGAGAGAGAATGAAGTAACGAGAGAATGGAGTAGCGAGAGAATGAGGTAGAGAGAGAATGAGGTAGAAAGAGAATGAAGTAGAGAGAAAATGAGGTAGTGAGAGAATGAGGTGGAGAGGGAATGAGGTAGAGAGAGAATGAGGTAGAGAGAATGAAGTAGCGAGAGAATGAAGTAGAGAGAGAATGGAGTAGAGAGAGAATGAGGTAGAGAGAGAATGAAGTAGAGAGAGAATGAAGTAGAGAGAGAATGACACAGAGAATGAGGTAGAGAGAAAAGGTATAGAGAGGGAAAGAGAGAGGAGAGAGAGGGGGAGAGGGAGGGGGGAGAGAGGGAGGGGGGAGAGAGGGAGGAGGGGAGGGAGGATTGAGGGGTTGATTCACATAGCGCATAGTGTGGAGCCACTAGCATATTGCACAATATTTGTTCTCTGAATTGTATAATTTTAAAATTAGTATAATTGAGTTGATTATAGTTTTGTTCGATAATGTTTGAAATTATAATAAAATTGAGTTAAAATTAGTTTTTACATATATAAACAATCATGAAATAATTAGTTATTCAATTTTCTGTGTGTGTTTGTTTTATGCAGCCAAAGGAAAGTACGCACAAGATACGAGGCCGCACAGATGTCTTGGAGCTCCTGTGTGGAGGGACGGTTGATCCAGAGCTTCTCACTGCCAAGACCTTCTATTTTTTCTTTTATTCTGCCTTTGGATCTCTCTTCCCTCTCATGGCTGTATATTTCAAGCAGATGGGAATGAACCCAGGACAGTGTGGCCTATTAATAGGCTCTCGCCCTTTTGTAGAATTTCTCTCTGCTCCATTTTGGGGATCACTTGCTGACAGGTACAGTTTGAATACTTCCAAATAATGACCTATAAATATCTAAAAGGACTATCTAATAAATCAATGACTTGCAGAAAAAAGCTGCATAGTATTCAATTTGAAATGTGACATATAAAAATTTTAAATCATATGTTAAATTTAACATGTAATTTGTTCTTCATCAAAACTACATTACATCTTCTCCAATGAATATATGATTCTTTTAAGTTTCATTATAATATATAGAAGACAAATTTTAAATAGTATGTTGAAGTAATTTTTGTAATTTCAATCCTCACCAAGCATTTTAAAAATAATGCAAGTATTATGTGTGTATATCTATGTTTTTACATGTAAAGGAGTGAGTCTATATGTGTTTGAGTCAATTTATGTCATCATCATCATAGGTAGTCTGTCCATAGGCAGGTCCATGATTATTCATGGTTAAACCTGGCTCTCCATATACTCCCATTTTCTGCTGTCCTCTTCATATTTTGATAACTCTGTTTCCTTTTCAATTCGTCTATCAGCTGAAACCTTTTCCTACCTCTCCCTTTTTCCATCTAGTTTTCCTTCTAACACATCTGTTATCATACTCTCTCTCCTCAGGTAATGTCCAACCCAGTTTGTCTTCCTCTTTCAAATAGTCTATGTAATCATTCACTTCTCTGCTACTCTTCATAGCAGTTCATCGTTTTTCATCCTATCTGTCCATTTTATCTTCAGCATTCTCCTCCAAGTCCACATTTCCAAGCTTGCCAAGTATTTGATGTCATTTTTTTTAGTGCCCATGTTTCTGCCCCGTACATAGCTATCCTCCATACATAGCATTTTATGAACTTCTTGCGGATATCTTCCCTTATATTCCCCATAAGTAGGTGTTTCATTCTTCTGAAAGCCACTTTTGCTTTTCTTATTCTAGTCCTGATCTCATCCATACATTTTGCTTCTCTTGTTATAATGCTTCCAAGGTATTTATAATCTGAAACTTGTTCTAAAGGCTTTCTTCCAATACTTATGTTCAGATTCTCTTCTTTGCCCGATATTCGAATGACCTTGGATTTTTCTGTATTTATTTCCATACTGTGTTTTCTACCTGTTATTACTAGTCTATTTATCATTTTCTGGAGTTCTTCTTCCTTTCTTGCTAGAAGTACTTGATCATCCGCATATTTTACTGTTCTTATAATCCTTCCTACAATTTTGAAATCTGCTGTTCTTTCTAATGCTTCTTGCATCAGACTTTCTCCATATACCGTATCTGCCTGAATATAAGCCGACCCCCAAAAATTTCCACCATTTTTTGACAAAAAAGTAAATTTAATATATTTTATGCTGAAGTGTGCCAGACATGCATGCATGGCCTAGAATACATTATTGGAGATTGAAGAATGGAGTGGGAAATGGTTTAGTTGTTGATATTTGAAATATTACTCAAATTAATAATTTCACCTTGTTGAATAATGTTCCACATTCAGTTACGATAATTTCATTCATCTTCATTTTCACATAAGGTCAAATAAAGCAATAGCGAATTCGCAAAGATAATTTTTAATCCAAGTCTATTTCCAATGAAATTAGCATATACATTGCCTTAAGAAATTGTATTTTATAATTATATATGTTCATATTGATATATCGTATATAACTTCACACACAAGTTTTACTACAATTCAAACAGTTGAGCATCAAAAGCTGTCATCACATTTTGTGTAATCGTCTGTATAGTCAATGTACGTAATTTTAATAGATTCCTTGAATTAGGTTTTAAGATGCAGATAAACATTGCATTGGCTATAGCAATAACTATAATAGCCAAGTAAAGCTAATAGGAACATCTTTTAATGGATAATGAAAAATAATACAAATTACTAACTATTCTTAATGATACATATGCATAACCGTGAGGGATGAAAGAACATATCCAATAGCATTTAGAAATGAAAGAACAGGTAACAACGACAACAAAACATGGGTACTGCTAAATTCAATATTCTAGCTTTATTATTTATTCATTAATATTCATTGTAGATCACTTACTTGACGAAAAATATAATACTATCATTTGAACGTGACGGCATTGAGAGGCATGCTGCCATCTATGGGTGATTACAAGACTTAACCCTAACCCCAAATTTTTTTTCGAACTCGCATTTAAGCTGAGGGATGATTTTTTCATGATAGATTTTGACAAAAAACATCGGATTATATTCGAGCAGATGCGATATATTGAATAGGGTTGGCGATAGGAAGCAGCCATCTTACTCCTCTACTGATACTTACTCCGCAGGTGTCTGCATTCTCCAACCTGACCTTTACAACTTGATTCACATATAAATTCCTGATCAGTCTCCTGTCTTTCCAGTCTACACCTATATCCTTTCATCCTTTTCGGCATAAAGCGTCCGAACCCTCGGCACGAGATGCCCTAAAGCACCCGTAGAAATGATTACTTTTTTCTCTTCTGGTGTGCTATGAATGTCTTCTTTGTGTTGGGTCTGTTTCTTCTCACTATATGCACTTCCTTCATCTCAGGTATTCATTCCCCTCTCTTATAAACACTCTGAAAAAAATAATTTTCTAAACACTGCTTGTTGGTTCAACTGATGAATGAAGCAGGATAACATTTATATGAGCCAGATAATATGTCATCATTGTCTTGGGCATATGAGCTTTTCTTCTATGATGGAGGTGGTATGCCGTTTGTAAGCAAACCTTCTCCTTATGCTCCAATATGCTGAGTACTCTAAATTATTTTCCGATGACATCACTCAGCTGTGATCATGGCGGAGATGAGAGAGACTGCTAAAGGGCCCTCATCATCTTGGGCATATGAGCTTTTATTCTGTAATAGAACTGGCATGCTATTTGTAAGCAAACTTTTTCCTCGTGCGCTAATATGACGAGAGCTGGAAAAATTATTTTTTTGACCATAGCCCTCAGTTGTGACAATGGGTGAGTTAAGTGATGCAGAAGAACTGAATAAAGAAATTTATTCGAGTGGTTCTGATAGTTTGAGTGATTCAGAGTTGTTGGAAGTTCCAGGCGAAAGAGAGTCCGAGGATGATATTACGCAATTTCTTACTGAGAGAGATCTTCAATGAGGTGAATCACTCCACGTGAATCTTAATTACTGGAAAGATATGAAGCGTTATGAAGGACTTGGTGATTTTTTGGGGTTTAGTGGCCCTATTCATGATTTACCTTCTGGTGTGAATGAATTTTCTTACCTGATATATATGTTAGGTGGTGAGGATTTTTTTCAAGAGATGACATATAACACCAATATATATGCCCAATTCAAACAAAACAATTGATAAAGAGTGGGTTGATATTACAATAGAAGAATTAAAGGCATATCTAGGAGTGCTAATTTAGATGGGTATATTCGGGAATAATTTTGAAATGAGAAAAAAGTCTGCTATGACCGGGAATCAAACCCGGGTCTTCCACTTGCCGTACGGATATTCTACCACTGAACTATTGTAGCAGATCAATTTTCTCATTTCTGAACGCGGAAGTATATGGGTAGATTCGATTTGTCAGAAAACAGGGATTATTGGCATAGCCCTTATATTAATTGCCCAATTATTCGTAATTGCATAACTTTTAATAGGTATGAATCTACTTCAAAATATTTCCATGTAAGTGTCATTAAACTAAAGGTATGAAATTTTTTAAATAAATTATACATTAATAAGTAAATAATTACTGAAAATTTCAATAAAATACAGTAAGAAAGTATTACGTTACTATCATTTATGTGAACTGATGTTCTTGGAGTGAGGTTCCTGCGAATTAAAAGGCTCAAAACTGAGGATACTGGGCATTTATATTTGTACCGGAGAGAGTTAATACCTTCATCAACATTATCCAATTTACTCTATCCAAGGCCTTCTGCCAGTCTCCAAAACATATGCAGATATCTTGACTGTACCCTATTTCCCTTTCTGATAGGATTCTAACTACCCCTATAGCATCTCTAGTTTCTTGTCCTTTTCTGAAACCGAATTGATCTTCCCCTAGCATTTTTCCGACTTTTTCTCCAGCCTTTTATTAAGAATCCTTGTGATGATCTTCGAAATGTGTGACAGAAGGCTTATCATTCTGTAGTCTCTACACTGCATTGGCTTTGGTTTCTTCTTTAGAGGGATCATTGTTACTTCTAGGAAATCCCGAGGTTACTCTCCCATGTCGTAAATCTCATTAATTAATTTCGTCATCGCTTTTAGTCCTTCTGCTCCCATGACTTAAAGTACCTCAGCCGGTATTCCATCGCTGCCTGTGGCTTTCCCGTTCATTAGTTCCACTATCGCTTTTTCTACTTCACTCTCTATAATACTTGGTCCTAAGTTGCCTTCTTCAATTCATCTTCCACTTCTATTTTTGCTGATCCTGCCTGCTTGCTGTATAGTTCCTTAATGTATTCTTCCCATACCTGTGCTACATCCTTTGTTTCTGAGACTATCTTCCCATCCATATTCATAATTCCTTTACCACGAATTCCATTCGACTTGTTATCTTCTAATTCCAGTGCCCTAGTGTACATCATATCGTACCGTCCTCACTTCTTCATTGGTTGTATTTCATCACATTTTTCTTTTATCCAATTTTCTCTAGCTTTATCTGTTACCCTTCTCAACTCATTGTTTATACGTCTATAGTTGTCTCTATCTTCTTTACTGTTAACTTTTTTCCATTTTCGTCTCTCATCCGTTTTCTCCAGCATTTCCTTAGTGTTCCATGGTTTTCTGATTTTCTTCTCTTGTTTTCCAATCTCTTTATCCAAGGTATCCTTGATACTGGTTTTAATTTCTTCCCATTCTATATCCACGGTCTTTGGTGTCTTTTCCAAATTTCTTAGGTGATCTTCCAACTTCATGCTGACTACATTCTGCCTTTCTTTCAGGTTTTCTAGGTCTCATTTCTGTCTTTCTCTTCTTGTTTTTCTTATTTGTTTGAGCTTTGTACTTGCATCAGCTATTAGAAGGCTGTGATTTGAATCAATATCTGCTCCTGGTAATGCCTGGGCAGTTTTTTTTGCTGTTCCTGAATCATTGTTTTACTAGGATGTAATCTATTTGGCATCTCATTCTATCTCCTGGGCTTTTCCATGTCTATAACCTTCGTTTATAGTTTTTGAACCATGTATTGGTCACTACAGGATCATTATTGATGAAGAATTCTACCAGTTTTTCCCCTCCTCGGTTTCTTTACCCAAGTCCGTATTGTCCGACAACATTTTCTTCCTGTCCTTCTCCGACTATGCTGTTCCAATCTCCCATTATTATGCAGTTAACCTTTCCTCTTCTGTCTTCTTCGTAAATGTCATTAATTTGATCATAAATCTCCTCAATTTCTTCATCTTTATGAGTTGACATTGGCATATATACCTGGATTATCAGCATGTCCAGTGGGACTGTTTTTAGCTTTATTGCCATCAGTCTATCGTTCGTTGCTATTATCTTTGTCATGCTTTTCATCACATCTTTCCTAAGTACCAGAGCTACTCCCCTTTCCCCACTATTTCCTCCAGAGTAAACTACCGTGAAGTCTTCCGAGTCGAACTGTCCTTCTCCTTCCCATCTAGTTTCGCTCAGTCCTATAATGTCAACTCTATTTCTTCTCATTTCATCTTTCAAGTTCTCTAGCTTTCCTGCCTTTCTCATAGTTCTTACGTTCCAATTGCCTATTCATCAATTGCTTTTAACAAATGTTTTCCTCAAGGCAGATCTGATTGGGGGACTATTTTACCTCCGCATTGTTTTACCTCAAGAGAACTCATATTGTCCAACCATATAATCATTACTAGGGATTGTAATGTGGTAGTTTCTTCAAATTGTCCCGATCATGCCTACAGCTGTATTGGATGTAGACCCAGCGAACATCATTTGTTTTTGGCTTTTTACCATACTGACAGTACTGCTGCCTACTGCCAGGCACTGATGAGTTTTTATTTTAATTTTATAAAACCTCCATTCTCACTAACCACTACACCACCAGTATATATTTATGTGTATACCACCTTTTTGAATTTTGCATGCTTACGATTTGCGCATTTGCACTTCACAACAAAATTTTTAATACCATTACTTCTGTTTCATCCCAATTATTTGCATTTCGCATCATGCATTTGCGATGCCAACAAGCGGAACTCCCTCTACTTTTTTGTTTTGAAATTCAGTTTAAACTTTGGCGCTTTAGAAAAGGACTTATTATTATTATATTTATAATGCTCATTATTAGCAGTTTTTGAAGTAAACAAATGTGATAACTTTCGACTTAATTATTTTGTAGTATTTTCGATGTGAACTTTAGTTTAAAGTGTAAAGAAATTCCATCATTTTGAAATGTATGGTTTTCATTCGTTAGGTTTTCATTTTTTATTACGAATTTTTTATTTAAATCTTAATTGCTCTCATCTTGCAACAAGATTTTCTGCCGCGTATATTGAACACGATTACTAAAAGAAATGTTATCACTTTAAAGCTTTTTTGTGACTATTTTGAACAATTAGCTTAGCTTCATTATTGGGCCCCGTTGCATCACAGTGCCTCCTACATATTTTATTTGAACTTAGTAATAGCAACATGAAAAATTTCTATGCGGCGGGAATGTCTAAACATCCATTCCAAATATGTAGGAACATTGTACTCGTCCCCACCAGGTTGAGTAAGTTAGTTGAAGCATCAGTAATGAGGTCAAGCTCAACTCGGTGGAATTTACTCATATTAAAAAAGAAAACTTTGTATTTCCACAAATTTTTTTTTAGTTGAAGTGTTTTGCTTCCTTTTTGCATTCACTGTGTTCCCCCCCTCGGGTTGGGTAAAAAACAATTTCAACAAATAATACGTAGGAACATATAATATTATAATTTCTTAGGTTTCCAAAACAACAAAAGGCTAATGTCAATATAAATAAACATAGCTTTTGGTATGTAATTTATTGCTTGACATCACCTTTATCTCTGTTTCATTCAATTTATATTTTAAACTTTTCTTATTGCTTGAAGATTATATTTTATTTGTTGTTGTAACAGAAAATGAGACATCCCATTTCATTTTGTACCAAAAAACCCATGGGGCCCGATAGTGAAGCTGTTCCGAAATGTTATCACCTCCTTACACTAGGTTTTGATTTTCTGTTACACATTTCTAAAGTACCATATTAGTCTGAATATAGTCCCTCTCTGAATATAGTCCCTCTCTGAATATAGTCCCTCTCTGAATATAGTCCCTCCCTGAATATAGTCCCCCCCCCCTATTTCTGAAGCCTCCGTTTTGGGAAAAAAAGTTTGAATCCCATTACAGACTTCACTTTTTAGCCTACTTTCCGGAATGGAAATAGGCTTATAGTTTTGTCATTGTCTGTCTGTTTGTACGCTCCCCTATTAACTTTTTAACCAATAGACTGATTTTCATGAAACTTGGTGGAAATCTCGTGATACATGGGCCGAGCTCCCGAGAATAGTTTTTTTTGTGAAGATTGATGTCCTGGGTTAGATTCCAGGAACTATCCTTCCCATTTGATTTACATGGGAAATCTGAAATCCATTGTGCAGGTTAATTTTCTCTTGCACTAAAATATCTTAGAATTGCAATATGGTGTGGGATTTGTACTATTCTCTCAGGAAAGGAATGAAGATTCTAATTTTTATTGTAGAATATTACTTATCTATTGTATTTCTTAGAATTTTGCATAAATACTGGCGATTTTGCAGTTTTTATGACTCATTACAAGAGTGTTGCCATAGCAACTATTGTTGGACTCAGATTCGGTATATTCTAATATGTACATGCGTTATTTTTGCCGCACAAATACGCGTGATCAATTTAATATTCCATTCGAATGTATTTGTGGTATTTTATAACGCTATATTATGAAATTTGGGAACACAAAGAGCTACATATCCGCAATGACTTTAAAGCTAATATAAGTATTAAATAAATGATTAAATGGAAAGTGGGCATCATAAGTTCTGTTTGGATCATCTTGTAATATTCTAAAGAATGAGTTTTAATATGTACGAGCAATTTAGTTACAGCTATCAATTTACAATGCAATGGTGACATCACATTTTGCGTTTTATAGTTGCAGGTGTAATTTAAATATGTATCAGGTATTACTGGACTAAATTCGAAAATTTTGATTTATGAATGTTATTTAAATTCCATTCATATAATTCAGATGCCGTTGACAATGACTACTTGAATAGTCCCTGTATAAAAAAGTAATTATCACCAGATTTCCATTTAACGTATTCTTTTCATAATTTATTTTACCCGTATTTTCGTTACTTCTGATATTTATGGCTCAGAATATCACATCAAGGAATACATTCAGTAGACAGTTGAAACACCTTCAACACCTCGGTTTGATTTACATAAGTAATACTTTTATAATGCGATTGCATTATATACGATCAACAGCTGCGCAACTGGACAGTCTGATCAGCTGACAGAATTTCCTACGGCTCAACAAATCACTACAGATTAACGGGTAACAAAGATACATAATTTTTCGTCATAGTGACATTTTCTCGAAAATATCGATAGGTGGCTCCACTATTTATATTTATATTTGCATATTTGCAACTTAGGGAAGGGATGAAGTTGAGCAATCAATGCTTTCAAAGCGAAAACTTCTGCAATTCTCGCTATTATTAAAATACAAATGTTAAGGCAATGATTCCAATGAGTGAATAAAAAGAATTGTGTTATTGAGGCATATATATCAAGAAATTCTCCGTAAAACAATCAAATCAGTGAGGACATTAATTGTTACCTTTATTATACTTTATTATATTATTTATTAAATTGTTACCTATATTATATTCAATATGGCGGCTAGTCAGGATAAGAGGACATGTTGCTCCTGCTCTATTTCGTTTTTAAATATGAATCAAGTACTTTTTTGTGGTATTTGCACTCACCCGTGTCATATTAAATCTGCTGATTTAAATGAAATTGTTATTAAAGCTTTAAAGGAATCGAATTCAATCTTCTGGTCATGTTTGAACTGTATCCTATACAGATGGGCTATCATAACAAATATGGCAGCCGAGATTTCAGCCGTGCGAGCTGAATTGAAAAAATTTCTGCTGTTTCGATCCCAGAAAGTTATCCCAGTAAAGATGCATGTACATCTTTGCCCCCTGCAACACAGTAATGAGCGGAAAATCTGAAACCATATCTTCTACTATCCACCACAAAAACCATGTGAAGGTAAAAGTGATAGTTCCTCTGAGGTCCTGGTACATCAGAGTAATGTGAATAACAGAAAAGTTTCTTGACGTGTCCAATCTTCCAACTACCAATACTTCTCAAACAATTGTATGTGAATCTCCCTTGAAAAATAAGCACCCAATTCCAAGTCCAAAACCATGAGAATGTGAATATGAACAAGAAATCGTCAGATTTTATTGCCCAATCTTCAAGTTCTAGTGCCAATCCCTTGAAGGACAATTCACCTGAGACCGACGAGTTTTCCATAGTTCAACGCCATCGCAGATGTGCCAATCTAGTTATTGGTCAAAATTGTGACATGCACGACGGGAATTTCAGTGAAGTTCAGCAATGTGCATGGTTACATTTAAAGTGTGTAACACAATGTGCCGATATTCTTAACTATTTGAAATCAAAATTTAAAACCGAAGATGTTATTTGTGAAAAACTCTTCTCTGGCGAGAAGAATAGCTCTTGCAAGATAGGAGCCAATTTTTCTCTACTGAGTGAGCTTATTAACCCTTTATGGACAACAATTTTTCCTATTGAAAAAAAAATTTTTTAAACTTAATTCTAGTTCAAGGCATGATAGTAAACAATGCTTTATAGTTTTTTAACAATTTCATTATTTATTAATTGCAGAATAGGTTTGTGCCTAATTAGGCACATCGGGCGTTTGAGGCTAATTTTATATCTGGTGGTTTTAGGCAACCCGCAATACACCAATTTTACCTCTTTTTGGAAAACATTGATTAACTCATTAAACTTACTTTTTTACATCCAAATTTAAGATAAATATACATATTGAGGACTAGGAAATAAATAGCACTTGACAAAAGTTTAATAAAGTTTAATAGATTTATTACGCATGAAAATCTTTGAAGCAATTTGAATTTTTGTTAAGACATAAATGTACCCTGCACTTGGAGCACATAAATACTGTTTTACCGGAACAACCTGGATTTTTACACCTTTGCCTCACTTCCATTACTTCTGGCCAATGGCCAACCCCATCAGTCCTTGCATTGTAATCTGGAATCAGATTAGCTGGCCCTTTTTTCTTCTTCTTTATAAACTCTGCATCTACACTGGTAATAGATGACCTGCCCCTCTTTTTTTTGGCCATTTCTTTTCCTCTCATCATCAAGGCCTCAGAAACTCGAATTTTAAATTCTAGTAAATCACATTGATTTTTTTTTGGATTTCCAAGGGAATCACTGTCTCTCTTATAGAGTCCCCAGCTGTTTACCACTGCCATATCTACAAAATGATAAAAAATCTATGGTAATATTTCCTCGGCTTGAGGAATATTCTATAACGGGAGAGATGAGCATCACATAGGTCCACCCCACCCATGAACTTGTTATACTCTCTGACAATTTCTGGGCCGTCCACATTTATTTTTTCCTTTCTCTTCTTATCCCAACGTGTGACTGCTGTTACCAGGTGGGCACTGCTGAATGTTGTTGCCAGGGTGACTGGTCTATTATCATACCATTTTATGACCCTGATGTCAACGCCATCCACCAAAGCTTAAAAATACTAAAAAGAATGCAAAAACGACAAATAAAAGTGAAAAATTAGAAAAACGCATTTAAAATACAAAAAATATATAAACGCATGTAATTTTCCATTATTTATTGTTAATGTTAAAACAACATCACAGCTGCGAGAAAAAAAATTTAAAAATGCTAATGGATAGACTCGAACCAGCGAACTCTCCGTTAGAAGTCCAGAATGCTAACCATTACACCGTGGTGGCTTGCAAATGGGAGCTTGATTCGCCCGTATAAGTTTAGCGCGTCAATATTGTTGGTTGATTTTCTCGAGAATGCTTGAGAGGTGCTTGCACACTCAATAGTCCTTACCATGTACTACATGTGTGCAGATTTTGAAAATATTCGGTGATGCAAATGTCTGACCCTCCCCTTGTCAGATGATGGAATCTGTCCTTGCCAGATAGGAGGGTTTCTAGAACTACTTGGACCAGAAATTGTTTTCCACGCAGGCAAACATTTTTTCATTTTGCTCCCAAATCCTGTATCTGCTGCTGGTAAATTTGGTTCAGCTGGAAAATCTTCCCCAGAAGAGTTTTCATCCACATCAGTGATTTCAGGAATTGAACCTTCTTCCTCAGAATCACAGACACTATCCTTGGCAAGGGAATCATCACTGTCCTCTGGAGGCAGAACAACGCGATAAGACGACACATTCCTTGTTTTTCCATAAAATTTACTTGGATTCATGTTCTAAAGGGCAAACAATAAATAATTTATTATAAAACAATAGACATTATAAGATGCAACATAATGTAAAGTAAATTATATTTACTGAGTAATACATTTAGTTAGCAATCATCTCGAAAACTACGAAAATACTAGTATTTAAAAAATAAATAATCCATAATGAATCAATTACACATGAAAAATACTTACCACAAAATGATCCTTGAGTGCCCAATGTGACGAATTCGGCATGGACCAAACTAAAACTGGTCGTACTTTTTGTAGAGAATCGTAACCCTCTTCCCCTTTCTTTTTTTTTACAAGTTACGTCATTCACATGGAAGTAATTAGTTATATCTGAATACCTGTTATAAGTCATAGAGTTACGGATAAGAGGGCAGTCAATGTCTTGATTGTGCCAATAATCCAGACTCTCCGGCATATCAAAAATCCCCATGTACACACCTATATAGGCAGTTATTTCATCGGCTGTGACATCTACCCAGTTTTTATCAAACTTTCCTGTGCAATTTTGATGATTTTGTGCATATTTATTTGTATTAATTTCAAGGTTACGAAAAAAATCATCGCCTCCTAGCATAAGTTTGAGATAAGAAAATTCATTGGAACCTACTTCCAAGCTGTGTATTGGACCCCTATCTTGGTCAAAAAAAGAAGTTGGTTCAAATGTTTGAGAATATTTCCACTTAGCCGCTAATCCTTCGTTAGCACTAAAATCACTTGCACATAGTGTAACATTTTCCAAATCACTATCACTTGAATAAAAATCACTACATGCAATAAAATCTTCTTCCGATGAAGTATTACTTTCAGAATCACTGCGTATATCGTCTCTGCACACTTCCTCCACTATAGTGTCCTTATTCAACGAAGCCATGGCCAAGAGTGCAGTTTAGTTTAAAAGTTTTTTGGTTGCTCTGGGAGATGTTTATTCAGTCCACATAATGAAAAGATGCGAAGAGAAGTGTTTGACGTTAAGCAGACACACTCTTGGTATAAGAGAGGCATTCATAAGCCCTAATAGATACAGCTCAGCAGGGAAAATCGAAGCGGGCGATATAGGGTGACTATAGAGGGAGAGCTATATCGATGAGCGGGCGGTTATGGGCAACTTAGAAGGAGGCAGAATTTGTCCATTTAAATCTCAGTAAGGAAAGGGTTAAGATATTTTGATGTGTCCTATGCATTATTTTGTAGTGTCTTTTCTAGACAAATAAACATTATTATTATTATTACTCATTGCTGGCAGTGATATTTTTATTTGCTAATTTTTTGGGCACGAATGTCCCTCCCCTTACTTTTATTACTAATATTTTGACCAAAAGGGGGGGACTATATTTGGATTAATACGGTAATTAATAAAAGAAATGTTATTACTTTTTAATACTTGTGTTTTTTGCTGCCTGGAAATGTTTGTAGCAGAATCCAATAATACATCTGTGCATCACGTAATCAACATTCCATTTCCATAGTTCATCAATTTAAATTAAAGCATTTCCTTGGAGTGAACAAAAGAAGATTGAAAATCGCATGCGAAAATGCGCTGGAGGTGAATTTCCCAAGTGCTGAAAGAAGTGTAATTGCTTTGTAATGCTGGGTTTTCATTTGCTATTATGCATTTTGAAGATAATTAAAAGAATTTTTTTTCACTTTATGATGCTAGGTTTTCATTTGCTGTTATGTTGCTGTGATGTTTTCTTTTATTTTCTCTTAAACTCTATTATTTATGATAAAAAAGTGAATTTTTTATGTTGACTGGGAACTGTACTAAAATAATAATTTTGTGTCTTATGGGAAAATAGGACTTGGACTTCACAAGTTTGCATTTCCGCATCAGTTTTCCAGAACCAATTATTCGCAAAGTTCGAAAATGTGGTGTATATGGCTTAATTTCAATGTTGCTTCAATTTGTGATTAAATGTTTTGTTCTAGAAAGAATTATCAAACCAACATTATGGCTGAAATAAAAATTGAAAAATATTGTATCCCCAGTAGCCATAAGAAGGCATATAAAACCAAATGTGCATTTATGCTACAAGGGAGTCATCACTGATTCAGCTTTTTATAGCTATTTTAGAAATTAAATAAAATATTTTGTTTTATACAGGTGAAACTTTTTTGTGTGGACATTTCATTCTAATAGGCCCTAGCATCTGACTGAATCAGCAATCAGTGGGCCAAATTGGCTCACTGGATGATTGCCTGTCTGGCCACTCTGTCCCTGTTTATATTAATAAATTAAATTTATTGATATAGTATATTTTAAAAATTATTTTGCTGACACACTAAGAAAGTTTTCCTTTTTTTTCTCCCTCAAATCTAGAACACAGAAAGGCAAGCTGCTTCTGCTTGCATCCCTCTCTTGCTGGATCTTGTTCACAGTGCCCCTTGGTTTCATCCAGCCACCTGCTACTTCATGCATCCTGCGACATAACCATACTGAATATGTCCTCCGAACTCCAGGTTCTGAGGATGGATCGCGTTTCCTTCACAAGAGGAGCATTAGTGAAGGGGAAGGTTTGGATGAAGAGGATGAGGAAGATGAGGTAGAGGTGGTAATGGAAGCCAGAGGACCAGAGGAAATGGATGGAGAGGGTGGCAGAGATCCTGGATTGATGATGCTTCCATTTGATCTCCAGAAAGAGGCAAGCAAAGATTTACTGCTTGCTTTCTGACCATATGAAGTAATTTCTTTGCTTTACATAAAGTGAATGGTGACTAAGAATTAATTAATTATTGTGTTTGTAGTTCCAGTTATACCAGTATGGTATTTCGTAATCATCTTTTAACATAGTTAAAAATTATCTATGGTCATTTTTAGCCTTTTAAAATACATACTGTTTTTATCCTTGTAAGTTGAGATATTACAGCAATATTATAAATAGATTAAGTGTCAGCATAAGTTCTCAGAATATGTGTTTTGCTTAACAGGCTTCTCAAGAGTATACCCATGATGAGAGAGTGGTGCAAGTGATGCGAGGTGGCCCATTCCCTCCCAATCTCCAGGGAAGTAGGCATCACCCTCAACGACCATCTCTCTCAGAAGGAGGTGGTTTAGTAGAGGTTCTGGTGAGTAGGTCAAGACAAACTACTAATGAAAGACCCTTTACGCTCTTAGAAACAATCAATATTTTTATAAATCAGACATTAATAGGTAAAATTTTGAATGTAAAATACTGTATTTGTACAATTTTAAAATGACCTCCAGTATAAGATGATCCCCATTACAGATACTAATTTGGAGAAAAAAAACCTGTATGAGGCATTCTGTATGAAAGAAGAAAGATTTCTAGTTATTTTTTTATTTAATTCTCTAAAACTTGTAATCACAATGTGTAGTGCAAAGACTAGTCGTAATCACTGTCAAAATTTATATTTATTTCTTTGTTTGCAAACATATTACTTTGACTGAAAAATAAACAAAAAAACCTGTGTTATTGTCTGTAGCTACACATCGATCCCAATTTACGTTACCCCTTTTTACGAAATTTCAAAGTTACAAAAAAACATTTTTTTGTCCAGTGTTTCATTATACAAAAAAACTCGAAGTTACGCAAAAAAAATCCTTTATTTTTTTGCAACAAAACTGGTAAATAAAACAAGCAACAGAAGAAATAATAGGATTAATGATAATGAAGATGTTTAAGCAATAATAATTTTATCTTTTAATTAATGCTGAAAATCATCTTTCATTGGCTTAGTAATAGGTAATGGTTTAGAAAGTGGTTGTCATTTAGTCAGTGATAATTTTTTTATCATATATGCATATTCGACCGGTAAAGTAATTTTTAAAATGTCTTAAAAGTGAATAAACCGATCCTTCTATAAAATAAAAAGATCTTGCTAGTACATATAGAAAGGTGCATATTTTTATCCTGAAAATATTCGCAAATACCTACAATTGTTTAGTTAAAAAATTTTTGTTTACGTAATGATGCTTTGAATGTAATCAATTATATTTATAAGTACATTAATGAATATGTATTTTATTCAACTTACTAGTAGTTGGCGCTTGCATACTGCAAGCATTTCATCTCACCTTGAAAAAACATTCATTTTTCAGAAAGACATTTCATTATCACAAATATTCTTTTAATTCTAAACATTTCACTACCGCAGCGATTTTCGTTTTTCCCACACGTAAAAATAATAGTTTAAAACAATCCTCAAATTTTGAAATTTTAAAAATTTTACCCTATCTTCATTATGGGGTACTATTGCTACATATTTTAGCCAATTTTTAAAGTTGTAGCACTTCTAGAAGTAAATTAATATTTTTTAATTGTTTAAATTTAAATAATTTCTAACGGCCGTTGCAATTCATATATGGTAAAATTGAAATGTTTATTTGTGCAAATACACAACTTTGTAAAAAATGTGAAAATTTCAGTTTCCTAGCTCATCCTCTAGTACCTAAACAGTTATCTATTTGTTTAAACTTTAAGAATTTTTAACTGCCAAACAAATTAAAATATCGAAATTTGTATAATCCCTATTGGGTTATTTTAGGAATTCTACCTATAAAAAAAATTTCAACTCCGTAGCACATGCGAAAATACATAAACATTGAAAATTTGTTTAAACAATTGCGAATTTTTAGCGGCCGCATTGTTGCACTTTTTCATGATTTTCGTTTTTTCTAGTCAGTTTTCCACAAAATCCTACCTATGAAAAAAATTTCGAATCTCCAGCTCATCTGGAAGTGCCTAAACATTAGTATCTTCCTGTTATATGTTATATCCTCCTCCTCTGTAAGGAACGTCTATATAGATTGATAACTCCTTTAAATTTTTTATACAGCTTTTTTTAATGTCACGTTTATTCCTTGCATTTCATACCTCATTTGTTACGCACCAGGCTTTTATTTTTGTTTACAATTGCTGCATTTCCCGCACTGCTACATTAATTTGGATGAGAATGATGTTATTTTTTATTGAATAAACTTGTTTCTACATGATTCCACTAGTTTAAATATCATTTACGAATGACCTTGTCCCTTCACGGATTATCCCCTCCATCGGTGAGCTACAGGTACCGCTGCTCCACGCTGCTCTATGAGCATCGCTAATCTTTACATTGTTGAGTATTTGCCATTGTAAGATATATATTTAATATTACTGTAATCATCGATAATTGCTTCGCTATTTATTACATCCCATAATATATCCCTCTACTTTTTACTGTAGGAACGTATCTCTTTTACATAATAGGAGCTCATATTATACTTCAATTTACGAATTTTTGATTTACGAAAGGTTTTTCAGGGACATAATACTTTCGTAAATCGGGGTTGACATGTACAATAAATGTTAAAATAAGGAAAATTGGTCATTGTCATTAAATCAAATAAGAGATAAAGAATATGAAATGACAATGGTTCCGTGTCGTTTCCCCCAAAGCACTTCATCCACAGGACATTTCACCCACAGACATTTCTCCCACAGGTCATTTCACCCATACATTCTTCACCTACGAGACGTTTCACTCATAGACACTTCACCCATGAGAAGTTTCATCCAAAGACCTTTCACCCATGCCTTTTCATCCATAGGTTTTTCGCCCACAATCCAGTTCACCCAACGATCTTTCACCCATAATTACTTCGCCAATGGTTCAATTCACCCAAAGACTTATGAACGTAATTAATGTAACATAAATAATACAGAAGAAGTAATCGCATAACAGAATACTTTAGTATTTGTGGCCATAACTTCTCTTTTCTCTTTTTCATTGAAACGTCGTCCTAAAACCTTTAAATAAAACATATAAGAACAATTGATATTCTATCATATCTAATTTTATCCTGAAAGGACATAACTATATAAGACAATAATGGACAAAGTGACGTATGAGTGAATGTCTGGGCTTATGATACAGTGTCAAAAGTATTTTTAATTAATCATTTCATTCCGTGAAAAGATAAAGAAAGATTATTACTCTAAAAATAAGTTTCCATAATGTACTTCACTTTATTAAACAAATAAATAATATCATATTAAAGATAAAAATATGATGTTATGTTAAAAACGGAATTTCCATTCTATACTTACTAGAGCATTAGCCAGTGTGAAAATTGAGTTATTTTTGTGTAATAGGATTCGAAACGTTTCTGTATTAAAAACTAGTGTAATTATCTCATTCTAAAATGCATAAAATAGGCATATCACAAAAGAAGTGAGAAAGAAATATATTTTTGCAATAGTAAAATGATACAATATGAACTTCCTTTGCTAAATAAATCTCTGAATAAAAATGAATGTGATAAACACAAACGACGTGATTGTCGCAGTATTTCTAACGCAACAAATGCAGTAGCTCATTCGAATAACCTCAATGAGGTCACCAAATCTCAATTTCAGTTTACTGAGAATATGAAGATTTTCTTCCTATTTTCTTCTCTAATTCATTTATAAAATATATAAACCGAATAAGGCTTAATAACAAATATTATTTATTTAATTTCCACAACTTTGATTAACTTAACAGTTGTTTAAACATTGCTATCTGATACAGAGAGTGGTCCAAATGATTTTACTTGAGAATTCAACTTAATGTTTTTATAATTTATAAAATCCCTTGCTCGTGCGGCAAGCAGTACATTGGCCAAACGGGACGGACAATAGAAACGCGAATCAAAGAACATTCAAGGTGCATCCGCCTAAATCAGCCAGAAAAGTTGGCAATAGCAGAGCACAGCATATCCACAGCCCATCGAATTAACTTCATGGAGGCCAAAGTAATTGCCAAGGCCAACGGTTTTTGGGATAGGCTAGTGAAAGAAGCCATTGAAACAAGAATTGAGAAAAACAACATTAACAGGGACACGGGATTCCCACTCAGCAAGGTGTAGAATCCCATACTCCCCAAAATCACGGAACGCCATAGGCCGACCCAACAGCCAATGGGGAACGAGCCTCCAATACCCGAGTAGTATATATACATGGACGAAAGAATGGTACGGCACTCAGGAGACCCCTGAAGATGGCACTTGAGGAAGGTGCCGAAACGTTGGTAGACAACATATTCACCTGGCTGGAATCCCGGGAACTCTTCACCTCATTGATTCGCCAGGAAAGCATCAGATCTTTCTATAATGTTTTTAATGCTGTAATGGTACTTACACCCACAAATAATGCTTTAGGAAAAGAAGATGCTTTGTAATAAATTGTAATTTCGACAGTTAATAGATTATTTAAGAAAATGAATTTTTACGCACATATATTATTTTTGGAGTAGAATACGCAGTGTATCTGTAATTTTGACAGCCAATAAATAGACTATTTCATAAAATGAATTTTCATAAGTATGTAATTTTATCTACCTTAATTTGGGTAAAATAGTCCATTTAATATAAAAGTTTTCTTCTTTCCATTTCTGTGTATTGGCATACTTCTATGCCCATTTGATGTTCAATAGTGTGCAGTTTATTATAGATGTATTTGGTTTTATGAAATTTTCTATATTAGTTAATGTGGATTGACAATATTTAGTCTGTTGCTCTGCCATTTGTTGTTTGCTTATGTTGCTACAGTAATAATTAAATAATGATTTACTTGAGATTCTATTCTATTAGTAAAGAATTCCTTTTATGATGAATTCGTTTGAATTTTTAACATTTAAACTGAAGCATGGCCCAAAAACAATGGGTGAAAGATCCTTGGGTGAAACCTTATGTAGGTGAATTGGATTGTGGGCAAAAAACCTATGGGTGAAAGTTCTTTGGATGAAACTTCTCGTGGGTGAAACGTCCCAGAGGTGAAGAGTGTACGGGTGAAATGATCCGTGGGAGAAGTCTCTGTGGGTGAAACATCCCATGGGTGAAGTGCTTTGGGTGAAATGTCCGGATACCAATGATAACACTTTGTAATTTTCCACTATAGGTTAAATATAATTTCATGGGCTAGGTTTCAATGCTCAGCATCACCATCAGGTTATACAGAGTGGATTTACAAAGTATACTATAAAGGAGAGAAGGAAGGGGTGGGAGTAGAGGTGAGAGTAGGGGTAAGAGTAGGGGTATGAGAGTAGGGATGAGAGTAAGGATGAGGGAGAACGTCATGGGAAGAGCATAACTGCTAGGTGATTGGTTGGCAACATGGTAGAGAGGAAAAATGAGGGTTTACAGTTTTGAGGAGGGATTGGAAAGGGTAAGAGGTTTGTGGGTCAGGAATACATGCTCTCTAAGAAGTAATACATTCTTTCTAATATGATGTACGTTCTCTAACTGCTCCAAAGGATCCAGCCAGGGCCCTTTGCTCTCAAAATGGAGGATCTTGGGATTGAAATGAAAGGTGTGCAAAGATTGCTGGAGATAGTACAACATACCGTATTTACTCACATATAATTGTTTTATGAGACTGAATCTAGAGAAGAAAAAAGTTTCTGAAAATAAGTTGCCCTTCTAAAAGTGCGATTAGGCATAAAACATTCTTTGTAATTTCTAATATGTATCATTAACTGTACATAAACATAAGTATATATTGATATTGTTTGTAATAATAAAGTATTTCAGTGAATTATTTGTAACCAATCAGCAATATATTCATTTAGCAGTATACTAAGTACAGACATGGTCAATAAAATTGGACCAGCAGTGCCCCATGAATTCTGGCTTCCCGGCAAACTCCTGAGAAAATGTGAAATCTGGCAATAGTGTACATGGGTGAGGGAGAGGACGGGAAAGTGACCATCGACCCCAAGCCTCATTCCCTTCTTTGTTTAATATGTAGCTTCCCTTTTTTGTGAAAACAATGAGAAACTATGGTAGGAAAGCAAGACCTTCTGTGTATGAGCAACGGCAGTTCATTTTTTCTCAAGTTTGTTGGTTTGATTCCAAACATGTTCGTTACCTCCATAATGAATACATGGGAATTGCTGCAAGCCATTTTCAAATTTCATTTAAAAATATCTTGTAATCGGGATACAAACTCTGGAATTTGATGTTAGTAAGTCTGAAAAAACATTATACATAATATCCTTATTGTCCGTTCATCCATCGGTCCATCCGTTGGTTGGTCCATCCACCGGAACATCCTTTACAAATCCCCATAAGAGAACACTTAAAAATTCCTTTTTTTCACTTGCAGGCTCTTTTTCTTTTGCAAAATTAAATTAGAATTAATTGACCTACTATTTTCAGACAGGGACCATTTTAAAGAAAAATAAACAACTTCTTATTATTATCGTCGATTTTTGTCTTGGCTCGAAATCGCTCAAGTTTTATGGTTAAATCATGTTTATTGGAAAAATTTAAGCTTTTTAATGTTATGTTGCCTTGCCGACCATGTCATTGTTAAACATCGAGATTGTATTGTTGTCCTTATACTGTATGCATAAGGAAACCGTGCTTTGAATGCTTTACTATGAGAGAGAAGGCACCCGAATTTTTTACAATTAAAATCGTGATTTTCATTAATTTCTTTTCATTTAAATTCACATTGAAATTGTTGTTAATGAACTATTTTTATAGTTATTTTCATAATTTTTTTTACAGTACATCTTATAATTTACTGGAGTTGTAAGTTTGCATCACATATATGTATCATGCAAGAAGCAATTTCTTGACATGCAGATCTTTTTTCTTTACATCTTAAAATATTTCAAGGATGAGGTATTTAATTTAGTTATGCGAAAGGAAGAATTTAAATCTCATACGTAAATCTTGAAAAATTACGTTTTAAAACGATTTATTTTCACGTTTTCATGCATTTGTGCAAATTGTTGAATTCTATAATAAATGCACCAATTTAGTGCTTTAACATGGATCAGACTTTTATGCATGGGTAGGTATAACTTATTTACTGAATCTGTTAAGCAATTAGGAGGAAGGAAATGAGAATGGGAATGAGCAGAAATGGAGAAAGAGGACATAGCATTTGTTTAGTGTTAAAAGGAGCTGCAGTAAAAAAATAACGATAATTAATTATAATTGATTATCTAATTTTGCGCCATTGGCATATGGTGGGAATTTATAAAACTAAATATAGGTCACGTAATTTTCAATGAATTTCTTTAACTGATAATACAGCAAATATTTCAAACTGAATTTCAAATAGGATTGAATAAATAACATTTTATGACTATTATTTATATTTGTTTAAATAAAGCCAATTTTCAGAAAAAAAATTCAAAACTACTATATGTAGTTTAAACAAAATTGCGATCTTAAAATATAGTTAAAACTCATTGCAGTTCATAGTAAGTTACTACACATTTTTCTTTGATGGTAAATTGACTGTTCATTCACATTTTATGCTGTTTTCACGTGTTAATAAGAGTAAAATAATTCAATTATTAAGTTAAATTCTATATGTTTTAATAACTTATAAATTGCTCAAATATTTTAAGTAAATTTCTGCAAATTCTTCATACATTATATCCTATTATTTCGATTTTCCTCTTATTTTCAGAAAATATTTGGATTATCATACTGTCTGTTAATAATTATTTAAACAATATAATTAAAACAAAGATAACTTTCAAAAGTAGTGATTTTATTGTGCATGAAAACCAAACCATATCTGCATGTTGCCTCTGATTGCCTCAGTTACTTTTCTTTAACAAGCATAGCAAGGTATGGTCTTGTATAATCAACACAGAAATTCTTACACTGATACAAAACCAAAGTGAATCTTAAATGAGGTTATCATAATGGAATAATAAGATAGACAGACAGACAAGCGACTTTATTAAGGGCGAAATTGAGACTATATAGTCATATTTGGTTAATAGAAAGAAGAATTACTATCGAATAATGTTAGTTTTGTGGTTTGAAAAAAACTGTGTATCAGCCTTGTTTAAACACAGAAAAAATTTCCTACTGCGAAAAACACCTACGAGGAGAAGAGAGATGTAAAAAACCGTGAAAAATTTCTAAATAGTTAAGGGCAAAAAGAATTTGAATACAAAGAAAAAACTAATATACACATGCACATACATGAATATTCATATAAGAATTTTCAAAAAAGTATTTAATTTAAGGCTATATGTTGAAATGACAAATGAAAAAATAGAATTGAAATTTTACAGTTAGCTAAATTACAATGAGATATTTTACAAATATAAATGCATTGTCACCTAGAAACAATGGGAATGAATAATATGCATTATGTTGTTCAGATGGGCTTTTGTGCTGTCTCGTTTGCAGTGTTATGAGAAAGGAGTAACATGAAGTTGGATTTCTTGAAGGGAAATGCAGATGATGAGTTTTGTATGTGTGGTTGTAGAGCATTTCAGAATCTGCATGCAGTGACATGAAAGGATTTATTGTAAATTTCTGAATTAGTGATAGTCGAAGGAGGGAAGAGGGTAATAGAGGAGAGGTGGGAGGGTTGCAAGAGGAGAAGTTAGAAGAACAAGCCTTTAAAAAATACCTATCTCCAATAGCCACAACAAGGTTATATAAAAATTGGAGATACCTGATACAAGTATTTCTTAAGTGCGTACGTATTCTTGAAAATTTTCAGCCATAAGACAAGCTCGATAATTCCCTGTTGAAGGAGAGAAAGGGATAAGGTCTGGGAGTCATGCTGCGAGGGTGGGAGGAATAGATACATTACATGGTGAAGGGTCGGACAACCTGCTGTTTTTGAAGAACTGGGCATGGGAGAAAACAACATATTATGGATATACACAAGAATATTAGAAACATAAAGCTTAAAAGTGATATAAATAATCAAGTGAGGCGGGACTGCATGGAAGTAGGTAAAGTTATTCACATTAAATACACACTTATACTTATCCACAGTTTTTTATTTTTGTGGCCGGTTTCGCATGGGATTCGGCATAATCTGGCAAGGAGGAATGGTGAACGGGGGTTTTTAAAAATTCCAGGAGTGGGCGGGGAAAGATAAGACTGCCGTTGGAAGGGTGAAGTGGAGTGAGAAAACAAGGTTGGGAATACCAAACAGTTGCCGGCAAAAGAGTTGTACAGAATGGGTTCCACAGCAGTTGGAGAAGGGGAGGAGAGAAACTGCAGCAGGAGGACAGGCAGAGAGGAGTAGGGGGAGGGAAAGAGGTATGATACGTATAGTGGGCTGGGAAAGGAGGGGGGAAGGGCAAGCTCCCGATATATATATATATATATATATATATATATATATATATATATATATATATATATATATATATATATATATATATATAAAGATATTACAAATGTAAACTCATAACAATGACAGATAAGGTGTACTTTTGTTTCTATGAACAAATTTAGACTGAAGTTAGTGAGGAAATGCCTAGTATCTCATCACCGGTGGCACCTGGAGGTCCTCATGCAGCTGTCCACGTGAGTCAGACACCAGGGCCACTGCCCCACCTTGCATCCACTTCAACCACTAAGGAAACGATTTACCACACATCTTTAACCTCTCTGCACTACAACCCAGCACCTCCCACACAAGGAGTATCTGATGAAAAAGGAAGCCCATCTCCTTCCACACCAATGGAAAGACCTCCACCTTTGGCTGCTGCAAAGATGGATAGTGATGAATCAATCATTGGAGGGAATCACCTTAAGGCATGTATTTATAAATCAATATGTATAAATGATCTTATATATGATTATTCTATTAATTGCATAGTTTAGTGTTGCTCCTATATGATTGAGTTACAATTTTAACAAAAACTGTCACCAATACGGCATTTACAGTTAAGTTTTCAGAATATTTGGAGTTGATGAGATATTTCTATTAAAGTAAATTTAATTCAAGAAAAGAGTAGCAATCCCAGGAAAGAAATATGCATAAATTAATTAGATAACTGAATGAGTTTTACTTAGATACACTCCATTGACAGACGTCTGATGGTAATGAAGTCCTGGAACTTTATAACTATTTTCCATCATTTGGATAATGTTTAAGATATCAAATTCAATTACCACATTTATCTGAATATAAGATGACTAAATATAAGATAACATCTCACTTTCTGCTCCTTTTTGAACTCTCTATTTAGAGAAACTCGGTATATATATAAATTCTCAAGTGTCCATCTATGCCCATCTGTCATGGTACTTTTGGACATTTCACAATAAAATTAGCTGAAATTTTCAAAACTGTTGGTGTGTAAAAAAATCCTGGAAAATGTCACTGGTTTGACACCAGGAGATGATTATATTTTCCCATGAGTTTACACAGGATTTTCGATTTTTCAAGGTGAATAATTTTTTTCCTTTATTCATCAAAATATGTAAATATAGAACAATCTTTTCTGCTTTTGCTTTATTCGATGGCTTAAACCAAATATATTATTCTTGTGATATTTAGATGTTACACAAACATTTGTCAGAAATACGCAATTCCTTTCGAAATTTTATTGCTTTTTTGTAATCATTCCAGGTGTTGCCAAGGCGACCCGTGTTGTTGCTTCTGCTTCAATTAATGTCTATTAAGCCTTCAAATACACAAAAAATTGCATTATTTGCTTCTCCCTTTTTATGAAGCATTGTTGTACGACTGTCAAACTTAACAGATTGCAATGTTAATAATTACAGATAATTATTATTTAGTAAACTGCATTTGGCTGGCATTTTTAACGATTGTCTAAGAGAAAAAAATATTTTTCATAAGTAATATCATTATTATTCTAAATATTTAATTTTTACTAACACAAAGACACCTATAGTTAATGGTGTCAGGCATCACTTGGTGGAATTTCTTCATAATGTAAAAATAAAGAGACTTATTGTAATTCCACTTAAATTTTATTCAAAACAACCTAGGTTGTTACCAGCTTTGAATTTATTTCACCTGATGTTGTTGCATTGCAGTAAAACCTAGGTTGTTTTGAATAAAATTTATTTGGATTTACAATAAGTCTCTTTATTTTTACAAATACACTTATGCATCAGTTTGAAATTTAGTGATGAGAAAAATATGGGATATTATTAATTAATGAAAAATAACACATTAAGAAATACAAAAAAATAGTGTTGGTAATAAATTCATGAGTAAAAAAAGAAATAAATGGTTGAATTAATTGTAAATGAAAAACTGCATTTATTTCAATAAAAAAATTTTTAATGATAAATAACACAAAACAGAAAATAATTGTTGTGTATAATTATTTTCCTCTATAAGATAACTTGAAACATTAAGATTTATGATAGACATCGAAAGTTTTTTTGAGGGTACCACTGGTTTGTATTTTAAAAATTTTCCTGACAATTTATTTTTTATTGTGAATAACAAGTCTAATTGCCAATCAAAAATGTTTAAAAATGAATCAAGTATTAAAATTAAGGCAATACCTAGTCCTCTTCCCTTTCATTCTTACTCCCATTTACCTCCTTCCCATTCTCCTCCCTCACATTCTCCTCCCTCGCATTCTCCTCCCTCGCATTCTCCTCCCTCGCATTCTCCTACCTCGCATTCTCCTACCTCGCATTCTCCTACCTCCCGTCCTACTCCCTCCCATCCTCCTCCCTTCCATCCTCCCCACATACTCCTCCCTCACATTACCCTGCCTCACATTACCCTGCCTCACATTCTCCCTGGCATTCTACTCCCTCCCATTCTCCCTCCGATTCTCCTCTCTCCCATTCTCGCTATGATTCTACTCCCTCCCATACTCTCATTCTCCTCCATCACATTCTTATCCCTCACATTGCCCTCCATCATATTCTCCTCTATCACATTCTCCTCCCCCTCATTCTCCTCCCTCCAATTCTCATCCCTCCCATTCTCCTCCCTCCCATTCTCTTTTACTTTCTCCTCCCATTATCCCCCCTTGCATTCTCCTCCCTCTCATCCTCCTCCCTCCCATCTTCTTCCCTCCCATCCTCCTCCTTCCCGTCATCCTCCCTCCCATCCTCCTCCCTCCCGTCCTCCTCCCTCCCATCCTCCTCCCTCCCGTCCTCCTCCCTCCCGTCCTCCTCCCTTCCATCCTCCTCCCTCCCATCCTCCTCCCTCCCGTCCTCCTCCCTCCCGTCCTCCTCCCTCCCGTCCTCCTCCCTCCCGTCCTCCTCCCTCCCGTCCTCCTCCCTCCCGTCATCCTCCCTCCCGTCCTCCTCTCACCCGTCCTCCTCCCTACCGTCCTCCTCCCTCCTGTCATCATACATGGGAGGATGGAGAATGGGTGGGAAAAAAATGGGAGATAGGAGAAAATATAATGAATGTATTACGAAAATAAATGAAGGGTACGGTGACTTCTCAGACACCCTGTATTGTCAAAATTCAAGCATAAATTGTATATTAACTCTTTTATTGCCATGCCATATCCGGCAGGTATAACTAGAACTGCAACGGTGATTATTTTTAATTTTATTATACTTTAGTAAAATTGTTATACACATGTTATTTATTACTATTTTATCATATCTTATGCTGTAGCAATAATTACAGTATTGTATATAATGTAAAGCTTTATATAATATGACATAGTTTTTGAGTTACAAATTAGTGATGTTTAGTTTACAGTTTCTTTAACCCCTCAACGCCATTAGGCGTTCTATTACGTCCTGCAAAAACTGTCTAATCGGCCGTCAGGCGTACTATTACGTCCTGCGGCAGCCCTAATTTATTTTATCTTTTGACGCTAAAGATTTCTTTAAATCTAAATAACATATATATATATATATTTTGAAAGAGGAAGCTTTGTACTTCCTATCTATGTTTGCCCTGTATTTTTTTTTCTCTTTTAAAAAATATATAATCAACGTTGAATTTTGCGATAGAATTTTCAATTTTGCTATGATATGATGGTGTTTTTCCGTATAAAAGTCGCTTTTCAATGTAGCAAGGAACCTTTTCTTGGTGTTTGAAATGCAATGTAGAAACTGCGTATCATTTCAAAGGAGAGCACATTTTTCTCCTCTTTTTTCCTGCTGGAGATATTTGGCTTATGTCATGCGACAAAGGTCTTCGTCGGTATGTAAAGAATGAAAGGAAAACATCTTATGTCTGTCTATGCACACCTTATTACTAATGTTTACAATGCAATTGATGAAGAATGGAATTAGGTTGAGTAAAAACATTTCTGTAAACACTCCCATCCATTACCGCGCGATCCTTCGTTCATTGCTTCATAGGAGAGCGTCAATGTCAAAACAGCTGATTTCAAAATCCAAGGCCGACATTCTTCCAATAATTTAGTGCCACGCCTCAAAGAGAGGCATTTTGTGAGAAAGATAATATCTGTCATATAATTTTCAAGATGTTTAGAATTTTATTTTAATCTCCACGAAAATTGCGGGGAATTGATTATATCTATTTGTAAGTATTTGTCTACATATAATATACATTTAGTTTTGTGATACAATTTTAGTTTTTACCACGGACGTACAGATTTTCGGTTTCTAAAGTTGACCCATAAATACCTGAGGAAAGGGAACCCACAAAATTGGGTTCCTTTTCTTTGACACTTGAAAGAAGACGAGGTCTGTTTTCCTCTTCAGATAAGTGCTTCGCTGTTGTGCTAGCCAGGCCAAAGCAGCGATGAAGCGAGTAGGCAAGAAGAGTACACGCCAGCAAAAATCACGAAAGACCTTCCATATATTTACACAATACATTACTAGAAGTGTTTACGAAGCTATAAGGCATTTCTTGCTGAATCCAATTACGCATGTGTAAATTTTCTGAAAATATTTGGGAAGGACCTATAAGCTAAAGATTTCCGTGTTTTGTACGTCATATCTCCCTTTCCAATGAATGAAATGCAACCATTTCTTCTATGTGACTTCTGTAATGACTAAGAATGATGATCGTATAACTAAAACGTTTATATTATGAATAAATCATCTTTTAATAAATCCATAATACTACATTTACTTAAAAATTTCTAGTCAAGACATGAAAAAGTTGAGATTCGTGAAATTTTTTACCTAATTGGTTTAGATGGGTAGACTTGCAGAATGAAAAAGTTTCTAATTTAAGCTATTTTTTTATTAAAATTGCACATCATTATCTTCTATAGATTTTCCGGTGCTGAATGTTTTATATAAAGCGCGAATGCACACTGGAAAATTTGCGATTGGTTTACATTCTCTTCTACTCCAACAATCTTTGTATGTAAAATATTATACGCAAAATAGATATTTACAAATTTCATGTTTTTCATAAATCCACAAAAAAAATTCAGAAAAATCAAGAGAAAACTTCTAAAGTTATGATTATTCAGAGTATCACATGAAGGAATATATTCTGTAGATAGTTGAAACACCTTCAACACCTCGGTTTGATTTACGTAAATAATACTTTTATAATGAGATTGCATTATATACAATCAACAGCTGCGCAAACTGGATGGTCTGATCAGCTGACAGAGTTGCCTACAGATTGATGGGTGACAAAGATAATTTCTTTCATCATAGTGACATTTTCACTAAAATAATGATAGGTGACAACACTACATATCAATATTAGGGACTTAGGGAAGGAATGAAGTTTGTCAATTGACTCTTTCAAAGCAAAAAATTCTGAATTCCCACTATTATAAAAATACGAATGTTAAGGCAAGGATTCCAAAGAGTGAACAAAAAGAATTGAGTTACTGAGGCATATGTATCAAGAAATTCTCTGTAAAACAATCAAATCAAGTGAGGGCATTAGTTGTTACCTATACTTACTGCCACTGGTGATATTTTCGTTTGCTAATTTTTTGGGCACAGATATAGTTCGCCCCCATATTTTCCTACTAATATTTTGGCCAAAAATTGACTAATACGGTACTTAGAATCATCGTACGAGTATGGGATTTAAACCAAACAATGCCTAAAAGAATAAAAATTCAGCCTTCTACCATTGATTTTTAATTATGCATCGAATCAGCCCACAGATTCGTTTTGAACAAAAACATTTCACGTTTTTTCAGGCTAATCTTTTGTCGGCAAGGGAAATGGCATTTTGATGATTTTGGTATACAGTGCACCTCTTAAAGGTTCCTCTCCTCTCCACCTCCCGATGCTATAAGTTCCATACTCTCAAATTTTTGAACTATTACTATTTCATAATTAAACTAATGTTATTATAATTGATATAAAAAAATTATTAAAGAGGCCCATGTGCTAAGAAGTTGATCATTAAAATTTGGACATCAGGGCAAAGAGATGCTGTGATAACTGTTGTAATTAAAAGACAAAGCTAGAGGAGACCCCAGGAAAACTTTCATTTTTACCTGCCATCCTGAAACAAAATGGCGGCCATTTAAAATATTTAAAAGTTTATATTTTGGGAACGGTACGTTGGAGAAAAAATTATGAACAAAAATACGCATCTTGATAAGAGCTATCCCAAAAAATTACTTGCAGCTTAGTGAGGTGCATAGCATCAAAGTCTCTGGAGCAAGCAAAGGGTTGGGTTGATGCGCATAGAGGCAGAGCCCCTAGTACATAATAATTATATTGACCACAATATTTGAAATTCCCATTATTATATGTTTCTACATTTTTTCCTCCAAATAAAAATCATAAAGCATCTTATTATCAGAAAATATTGCTTTTATAATAGTGCTTGGATAATTTAAAAATATCAAAGAAAGTTAGTCAATCCAAGACCTATGCTATACTAGACAGATAAATGAGCCCAGTGTTTTCCAGACTGGTTGCCCCAGAACATTGGGGTGCCATTCTTTATTCTTAGAGGTGTTGTGAAAAACTTTTCTTTGTAAATGAAACAATGATTTTGAAATGTTGATAAATCATTAGAGTCATATTTCCTCTAATAAATTGTTTACAGTTTAGTACCAACAAATGAATGCATCCAAGCATTGTGACACCCAAAGGTGGATTTATACCTCTGGCCACCCATAGGCACTTGCCTACTTTTTCTATTGGTAAATCCACCCCTATTGATACCTGTATGCAGAGGTGGCTAAGGGCTAGATGACCAAGGTGACCGCCTAGGGCCTTGCACCTCATTGGGGCCTTGTGCCTTATAGTTGCCTCGCGCCTGAACCCTAAAGGCAATCTAGGAAAGAAATGCGTTGATGGTGCTGCATCAGCAATCGCACTCAAAACATTGTCTAGAAAGCTTTTGCGGATGTTTATTTGGAGAATAGCGACGAGCGATTAAAGGAAACAGGTCTGTAGAGAAGAAGAAAGAGACACTGAGCATGTGCTCTCATGCATGGAATGCCGTCTTGAAGAGAGTAAAGGTTAAAAGTAGGGATGGGACGATTGGTTCCTTGATTCTGCCAGTTCTCTCAAGAACAGAAATAAACGGAACTGAGTGTTTATAATCCGGTTCTTTGGTTCCCATCCTCATTTTAATTAAAAAAATGATTGCAACTCAGAAGCAGGTTATGCAGAAAGCGACTGCCTCATTCTGCCATATTTTTCCGCAATGGCATTCGAGTTTCGATACATATATCGATGATGGAAGTTATGCGTTTACTATGACGTAAAATGTATTTTTATGCTGTATCTGTTATCAGTTTCATACAGGATAAGCAAGTCTGAATTTCCTTTATTTCATGAGCTTTGTAGAGTGTCAAATATCATGGTGACGAATCAGTTCAACGAACGATCGTTCAAAAAAATATATATATATAAAAAATTGGATGATGGGATCCGAAATTCCGGCATTCAATATTTGATTTGCAGTTGCGTGGTTTTATAGTGTAAAAATTCAAGCAATATGTTGAGTCAAATCAATCAGTTGGAAGTGTTACTATAACTTATTAACAGAAATAAGTTTTATTTTGTTGTGTAGTAATTTTGAATAGATACCCTGCAGAAAATTTTTAAATTTAATCAAATTTTTGTGAACCCTAACAATAAAGCCATGTGGGACGTTTCAAAAACTTCAGAATTGACAGTACAAATGACAAATACACTATATGTAACTATTGTAAAGCTAGAATTTCCCATGGTGTATCAAAAACCACATCTAACCTACAACAAGTTAGGAAAGTATACAGTGTATCGCAAATAGGTGCGTTTTGTGCGATGGAGTATTTGAAGATATATGATATAATTTGACCAAACACAACCATAAAACTGCAAAACAACATGACTCGATTATCTCTGTCTATTAAAAATTTCTTCTCCCCCTTTAGTTGGTGCATTAATAAACATATTATATAATTTTAATGACTAAATACTGCAAAACCGATATATCAGAAATGCCAGGAAAATATTCTATTCTTATATACCAATTTATTTTCTAATCACTTTTAATCAACCAAACAATCAAAAATTATTTAAAACATACCTCACTTGAGTCAGCGCCGGCCATAAGCATGTTCGAACTGTTTGGTGGAACAGGGCCCTGTGCCAAAAACCATGTGACACTCCCCTCCCCATGGTTTTCAATAAATTGTAAGAATGACAGAAATTTTTAAAAATTGCCTTCTATTTATAAATGTGAAAGGAAAATAATGTAAAGAGGAAACATATTTGTCGCTGCTCTTCACTTGTTAAAGATACAATGAATACATAAATAATTACAATGTATGTATGAATTCCAGATTTAATGGTCGCGCGTTTAATAAGTAGAAAGCTGATGACTACATTGTAGCATTTTCCTACTCAAGAATAGCTGAGGGGAAATAAAGTATTGGGAGAGGTAGGAACCTTTGTCCCCGCTCCACTGCTCGGAAGGACGTTTTCTGCCTTTTCTATGCGGAAAAGCTGTTACGGAAACAATATTATAGACCCAGTGAGAAAATATTTACTTTGTTACTTCTTGACTGGCTTTTTGAGAAACTTAATACTCTTGTGTACCTTTCAAGGGACTAAGTTTCTTTACAATATATCAATGTTTTCCCCACATGATCCAGTCTTTCATGAGTTATTGTGCGATAAACATCTGTCTCACAGACCCAGGAGGACCACTGAAGTAACTATTTGAGTGGAACTATGACAAGAATTTCTTTCGCTATTTTTCTCTCATGAAGTTCTTGGCATTCCTTTCTGCATTTATTATCATAAATTTTTACATAGGTAATCATTGAGAAAGTTTATAATCTCTTAAATCCTAAAGATAAACAAAATATATTTGCCCTAAATGTGAGAAGTATTTACCGTAAATACCCGCGTATAGTGCGCACCCTCGTATAACGCGCAGGGGGGTTTTCAGCCTCGTAATCGATTATTTTTCTATATACCCGCGTATAGTGCACACCGATTTTTTTTAGCCTTACCGTTCCAGAATAAAGTAGATGGTGTAATGTGTTCTAAAGCAGTGATCGAATTATTGGTATTATGTATTGGTAACATAATGAAAGTGCGAAATGAAATTTTTTAATATCGTTCCAAAAGTACGTCAGCTAACTCAATCATTACATACTATGTTTACTTATAAGGTGATATTAGGATATACACAATAAATCAAATTATATTAATTTCATAGTATGGCATATGACATTCTTTGAGCTAATAAAATGAAGGAATGACGATAATCCTATTTTTACATACGTTTTTGTCACGCCTAAGGTAAAAGGGTTCGCCCAACCTTCAGTTTTACCCTTATTAGAACACTCGGGAGCACGTAAACACGATAGCAAATGCCCATAAGAATCAAGAATAAATCACGTATCACCAGGCCAGGCGCCGGTGTAGGGTGACGTCATGCATAAGATGCCGATTCCGATAACAACATCGAAGAAGAATGCTCCAGTGACAAAGTATTTCTTAGCTTTTAAAATGAATAAATACTGAATTCATTGGAACAATTTTTGAAATTGTTCCAACTTTCACAGCTTATGCCTGTCTGCATAGGATCTTCGGATCATATCATTCCATCAATTTCACTGAATTCATTCTTTTCACATCTAATTAATGCATGTTTGTAGAATTAATTAATAAATTTTAACTATTATCTATCTTACTTTTCGTAAAAATCACCAATAAAATTATGAGGATATCCGGGAAGTAATTACTGTGCCGAAATTGTGGAAATATGGGGTCAAATGAAAATAGGAAGATTATGAACCCTCGTATAACACGCATCCTAATTTTTAACTCAAATATTTCGAAAAAAAAGTGCGCATTATACGCGGGTATTTACGGTATGCCTTTAGCACGCGATTTTCTTCTGTTCTAGATGTGTTTGATTAAAGTTCAATTGTAAATTTTCAGACTTATGTGTTTCATTATTGAAAGGAAATGCCTCGAGCACAAGATTATTATACTCTAAATCTGTCGGACTTAAGTTGAACTGTAAGGGCAGATTGCTTAGATGAATCGGGGTTTGAAAACCGTGTTTTGAGACCGTGGTTTGAGTCACGGTCCAAGTTGAATTGCTTAAATGAGGTTTTTACGGGGTCTGACGAGACTGCGGTTTAGCCGAGGTCTGTAAGATGCTTGGTTTGGCAACGGTGTTTTTCCTACTTGCGCAGTGTGCTTTTGTTCATCTTACAATCATATGTTTATGTGTTGGTACCAAGTGATTGTTCCGAAATCATCACGCAATGTTGTTTCCAACAGGAATAAATGTGATGTGCTAAAGTTGATTTTATTCATTCCAGCATTTTTGGTCTGTTTTCGCCCACACACTCTCGTGTTTACCCGCACGGTTCAAAACCGCACGGTTCTTTATAATTGATAATGCTTGGGTATCTTTTAAGAAATATTTTGAATTGTATGAGGAACGTTATAAAATTTTCGGTTTCTTGTCTGACTTTTCAAGACTGAAGGAAGTGTCTGAATTTAACTTGGAGCAAGATTCTGACGGATTTTGTTTAACTTTTAATACTGATATTGGTAAGCATGATTTTTACGATGTAGTAAATATGTTTCGAAAAATAGTTCCAACTACTTCAACATCTTGGAAGCGTTGACATTTATATACGAGAAACATTTGACGGAATTATACCCTAGTGTTGCCATTGCATTAAGGATAATTTTGACTAGCCCTATCACAGTTGCCTCAAATGAGAGATTATTTTCTAAACTAAAAATCATTAAAAATTATTTAAGGTCAACTATTTCTCAAGAAAAGCTAAATTCATTGGCAATTATTTCGATTGAAATAGACTTAGCGAAAACTACTGATTATAATGATATCATAAATGATTTCGCAACCAAGAGAGCAAGGCAAATTATATAAATGACAACCTAAACTTGAACAGGCTGACAGCCAAAATTTTGTTATGTATTATATCATGTATGTATTGATATCATCACTCGATTTCTTTTTTAATGATATACTGTAGATAAATGGACCTACAATAGACAGATTGTTATTACTTAAAATATCATATTACAGGTTTTATAAATCAAACCACTGTAATAATCAAAATTGTAGTTTTATATTTGAAGATGTTTATCAAACTCAAAATAAATGTTTAATTATTCGTTTTTTCTGTGCTAACTATTATTACTTTTTTGATGGGTCCCCGCGTAAATATCTGGAACAGGGCCCCGCAAATTTTTGGGCCGGCACTGACTTGAGTTCAGTAATTCTAATATTTACGTCTATGTTCTTCTTTGCCGTAGATTTCCTTCCGCTTACAAAATTTGTCATGCATGCGTAAGGTATTACTAAATGTATTTTGTAATTATAGCAGGTCTTATTTACTTCAGTAACCAATAAGATTGTTTTCGTTAACAGTAATTAAGTAACTATGCTTGAATTTTTCTATGTTCAAAGCGAATTATGACTTTCTTGTTCGATTTTCTTGATAAAGGCTACTCCTACGATAATAATACCAAAGGAAATACTCTATGTTGCTAGTTTTACAAGTTTATTTGAAAACTATTTTAATATAACCAAAGATTATGAGATGTAACGGAGAGTTCAGTTTTTGTCACCAGTAAAGTGGTACCCCCTGATTGGCTTATGTTATTTATTTATGTGATTTTCTTATTGTCTTGGAATGTAAGTCCTTAATACAAAATTTCATGAATATCCGTTTGGTGGAAGCTGAGAATGGACAGATGGACAAACAGAAGCGGCTTAGGTATACTATCTTACTCCCCACTCTCGAGGGATAGTAAATACATAGCAATGGTATATACTTAGCAACATTTATGGAGGAACATTGTGCAACTTCACCAGGTTCAGTAAGTTGGTTGAAGTTTTTGGTTCTTCCTCAATGGGACATTTTGCGCGACTTGACCTGGTTGGGTAAGTTGGTTGACGTGTTTTGGTTCATAATAGGATTCTTATTAACACTTGCATTGAAAATAATAAAGACAGCAATGGTAAATACATAGCAACATTTATTTTTAAAGTTTGGGGAGTACGATAGTATACCTGTTCCAAGATGTACTTCATGTCGGAGTGCAGAGAGTTTCCAAATTCGTTCTTTGAGATCGACAAATTTTAATAAAATTCCCCAATACAAAATTTCATCAAATACATCCTGCAGTTCCAGAGTTGAAACAGGTACATTGTAAGCTATATGTAGTTCTTCATGTAAAGTGGTTGTAGTTATCTTCCGATTTTAACCAAAATTGGAATCGTTCGACAAATATTAGTAAAACTCCCAAATACCAAATTTTATCGAAGTACGTCTAGTGATTCCCAAGTTTAAATATGTGGGCAGATGGAAATGACCTCCCCTATATGCGTTTACTTCATGCAAAGAATGCATAATAACCAGAACCGGAACCGGGAAAAAGTGGAACCGTCCCATTCCTAGTTAAAAGGTTTTGCGTATGTATTAGAGATAGAGTCGAACGATGAAAAGAAATAGACCTCAACTAGCTCCACCCCTCACTTGGAAATCCAAAATAAAAACAAATTTAATTCCACCACTCTTTTCTGGGATTGTGGGATGTGAAGTTCTCGCCAGTTGTATCATACAATCTACTTAGGACAACGTTGAGTTAATAAGTCAGCATCTTAATATGAGAAGTGAAAGAAATGTTTACAGAGTTTGAAAATTCCCAGCACAAAGAAATACAGTCAAACTCGGCTATAACGAGCGCCACGGGACCGTTTAATTTTGCTCGTTATAGCCGTTAAACTTAATATCCGTGAAGGCAAAAGCATGCATGCGTATGGTGAAATAAGACATAAGAAGTAAAAGTGAATATATAAACAGAAAGGTTATTTAGTAAATTTATGAAAAAACCTAAAAATGAGAATAAATTAGAAAATTTAAAGTAAACATACGTACATATAAAATTTAATCACAGCTGCATCCTTAATCACTACCCAAGTCGCACTTCCTCATTTTCTTGTTCGTTGTTAGGTTGTTCTCTAGTGCATATAAAATCGCTTCTTTGTTTTTCCATAAGGTTGAAACCGTAGACGATGATAAATTAAATTTTTTACACACTTCAACATTTTTTTACCACGTTCTAACTCTCGAATAATATCAACCTTTTCGCGAATAGACAAATACTTCCTTTTATGTACGGACATGTTACTCGTTCAAGGGCAAAATCTCAACTGATTTTTGTGATCAACGCTACGAACTTTCTTTGCAAACTGTGAGCATACCAATTCCAGGAAGAGTTAATGAGGAGACGGATTAAACGTGGGATTTCCCATCTTTACGTGGGAAAGGGTGTTGGGTGCATTCGGCTGAGCGACGGGGGTGGGTGCCATTGTACATGCCCTCAGCCACTTACCCCCTTCCAAACACAACCTCCTGGCTGTAAAAGAGCTGGGGGTTGGAAGGAGAGGACAAAGGACCTCTGCGAGTGCCACTGTACCTGCAAGTTGGGAATTCTTGGTTTGGACGAAGGGATTATTTTTTAACAACAACGCCGCGGTCTTTAACCTCCCCGATGGATAGGGTGTAGAGGCTGGACTCAAGAACACAAGGTTACATATTTTGGGTCACTATGAGGATTTAAGGGGCTGACCGCCACCGCGTTTGAGACAGTGAGAAGTAGTCAAAGTTTGCTCGATATATCCGTGAAGCGTGCTCGTTATATACGAGAAATATTTGTATGTAAATGCTCGTAAACTTATCTTGGAGGTAGCATTTGCTCACTATAGCCATGAACTCGTTACAACCGTGCTCGTTATAAACGAGTTTGACTGTAGTTATGTGTTTCAAATGATAAAGACGATCGTTGTAAAAGAGAACTGGCGTGTTCAAGAGCTTGATCAGTCGAACTTCACTGGTTCTCATAGTTGGTTCGTAGTTTCCGTGAATTGTCAATAGCTAAGTGGCATTATCACAGGGCATTTTGTTGTATTCATGAATCATTATCATAATTAGCATTGTTATTTTAATCTCACTAAAAATGTAGTTTAGCGTTATTACATTAAGAAGAATAATTAACCTCATTTAAGTATTAAAATGTCATGGATAGATCGGGATAAAGATAGAAAGTTTCAATCTAGAGCATTTAAAAGGAAAATTCCTGCTCTTTTGGAAGAATCACAATGAAGGTATAAAGGATATCTTTGAAGAAAATTTTCAAGGAATGCAGTAATAAACTGATTCTAGTTCCAGTGTTGGTGAGAAAAATGAAAATCTTAGCTGAAAATGTTAGCTGTGAAAGTAGAAATAAAAATCTTGAAGACCCCAACATAACTGTGCAAACTGGAGCTGAAACAGGTGTTATTATTCAAAATAGCCCAAATTGGTGTGATGACTATGATAATAATGCTCTGTCAACTTCTATGTCAGCAGAATTGGTTGCTATTAGGGAATAGCCTAGTGCAGCGTTTCCCAATTTAATATAGCTACGGAACCCTTGCAACTCGATAGAGAAGTTGCGGAACTCCAAATAGTATTCTTTTTTATAAGATGAAAATTAAAGCACAAATAAATAAAGATAATAATAAAAAAATTGTCATGAGATCAATATTTTGTTTACAGTAGAAGATCGTTTATCCGGAATGTCCAGGACCTGGCCTCTTCCGGATAAACGATATTTCCGCTGTTTAGATAGCTTAACTACAAAAGAGCACAATCATCAAAAAAAGACGTTTAAGCACGTAATATGTATAATACGTAATATGGGGCTAGAGTAGGGTAAGAAATAAACGAGTATATGTTTTAGAAAATCTTTAATTTAATGCAAACTTTTCATGCGATGAATTTGAGAATGTATGTATTAAATATCGTCGTCAATTTTGCAGCAATGGAAGACGTAGTTGGGTATATCTGAAAACGGAAAAAAATAATATGTATGTTACAACGTAAGTTGACAAAAACATTCGTAATTACATAATTTGAAGTAGACATATATAACTGGTTAATATTATTTTACTATCATGCAAATAGATTTCACTTTGGATACCATGCTGTGTGCGTACTCCCACACGATCTGGATGTAAGCCAATCTAATTCGCTCATCAATATGCGATAAACACCCCAAAACAATTTTACAATGATCGGTCTACTCGTTCGCACATAAAATAATAACTATTTTATACTACATATATATAATAATCATTTTTAAGAAAATTCTCAATTTTCAAAGCCCACTCGTTTCCGTAAAAACCGCAAAAAAGAAGCATATAGAAATAAAAATTGAAATTTTATTTACCTGGAAATCCTTGTTGATCTGCAGATAGAGATGTAGAGAATCACTTAACAGTAGGATTTGTGGTAACGGCATCTGCAGAAACTGAAAGAGAGGATGATGAAACAGTTCTTTTAAAAAAATCTGTCAGTGTCATCTGCTTGCACTTGCTACGCCCTTCTTTTTCAAATTTTTCTTTCAGCCTGTACATCTGGAGTACCTCCTGCTCAGTTGTAAAGGACCTTTGCTCCATGAACTTGATAAGATTATCACAACATACAATAGCCTCGGACATAGTCATTTTATTCTCCTCATCAACTAACACATCACTGTCCTCGCTGTCTTCACTCTCATTTAACATGGGGCCAATAACAGCATCGATAATTTCAATGTCAGTAAAAGTTTGACAAATAGGAGCATTTTTATCACATTCAATCCATCCCTCAATTTCATTATCGGTTAGGTCTGGGATAGCATTAATTCCCTTCGTATATTGCACAAATTCTACAAAATCATCATTAAGTTCGGATGAATCAAATCCAAGAAAGTCGTCCGTGTCTCTGGAATCTTCATTAAATTTTGATTCTGGCAAAATATTACGCCAACACCGTTTTAAAACTGAGGGTGTTACTTTATTCCATGCACGTGAAATACACCACACCGCGCCCTTCAGTGTTACATCCTTTTTGAACCGTTCGTAACTGAAAGACCCCTCAAAATTTTCAATTTTTCTCATTAATTCACTTCGATAATGGCATTTAAAATTTTTAATTATGCCTTGATCCATTGGTTGGATGAGAGACGTAAAATTTGGGGGTAAATACGACACAAAAACCTTCTCCTTGACGAGAGTTTCTACTGGAGGGTGAGCAGGGCAGTTGTCCAACAATATTAATATTTTTGCATTTTCAGGTAAGCCAACCTTCTTGAAATGATCCCTTACCGCAGGTAAAAAATGACCATTAAACCACTCACCAAAAATGTCTTGAGTGATCCAAGCACGTTTGTTTGCACAGTAAATCATGGGGAAAATCTTTATGCCTTTGAAGACTCTAGGTTTTGCACTTTTTCCTATTACCATGAGCTTGCACTTGTGTGTGCCAGCAGAATTGGAACACATCATTACAGTAAGTCTCTCCTTAGACTCTTTTACTCCCGACGCTGCTTTTTCATCAATGCAAACAAAAGTATGCCGTGGGAGACAACGCCAAAACAAACCTGTCTCATCCATATTGTATATTTGCTCTGTGCTAAGTCCATGTTCTTCAACCAACTTTGCTAAATCTTTAACATATTCCTCCGCGGCTTCATAATTTGCTGACATTTTTTCACCGGAAACTTTTAAATACCATATACCATGGCAATTTTTGAATTTCTGCAACCATCTCGTAGAATAATCACATTCTCCTTCGATTTTTAGGTGTTCGTGGTAAGATTTTGACTTCTCCATTATCATAGGACCTGAGATAGGAATCCCTTCGCTCCTACGTTGGTGGAACCACTCATACACTACTTTGTCTAGGTCACTACTCTTGGGACCACGTAAAGTTTTCCTTTTTGAGATACCGGCCATTGAATCTGATTCCGCAACAAATTGGAAAATTTTATCTTTCTGCGCCTTTATGTCATATATTGTAGATTGTCCTACACCATACTCCTGACGAAGTTGAGATACACTTACGCCGCGATCTATTTTTCTCAAAACCTCCACTTTTTGCTGGATAGTGAGATTCTGTCTTTTTCTCTTGCCTGCACTTGTTCCAGTCCCAACGTCTTCTGGATGCGTCTTCTTGGGTATTCTCTCCATTATTACGGTTGAGGGACAGGATGAATAAAATATTTGCAAAACTGCTGTTTACCACTTAAAACAAAAAAGTTTTAACACCTTGTAAACACACCTTTAACACTTCTCGCGCACGTGGTTAGAAAGCAACAAGTGGTGGTGGTTGCTTTCGGAACTAATATGGCAAATCGTTCTTCAATTATGTATTAAATTGGCGCTACAGAAAAAATGGACCGTGATAAAATTCTTTTAGAATAATTCCGTTGTTTGGATGTTTTCGTTGTTTAGAATTCCGGATAAACGATCCTCTACTGTATTTTCATAAATTTAAAAACAAAAATCGTTTATATGAACAAAACATTTAATATGAACCAAAAGTTATAATATGAACAAAGGATAAAACTGAAAGGTTGTAGACATTAGATTAGCTATTTTCAATGCGAATAGTGAGCTTTCTTTTTATTTTGGCAAATTATTTTTTTTAGTTTAATGCTGGAAAGTTGGATTCGAATATCGGGCACAGCATCTAGTCGATTTCTGTTTTTTGTTTTTATTGCTATGTATTTCGAGAACCCAGTTACGCATAAGTATGTGCTGGCGAATGGTAGCAACTATCGAATTTCTCGTCTTGATAAGCCTGAATATTCATTACATAAGCTACCCCAAAATGTAATCAGAGAAACTTCTTTAAATGTTGGAGAAGGCTTTGGCGGTGTTTGATGACTGGATGCATGGTTTTCGGTGAACCACCGCATGTGCTGACTTTAATGGACAACAGTTTCATTCCCATTCCAGGAAACATCTTCACGTCGAAGATGTTTCCTGGAATGGGAACGAAACTATTGTCCATTAAAGTCAGCACATGCAGTGGTTCACCGAAAACCATGCATCCAGTTCTTTAAATGTTTGTATTAATTGGATATCTGAAGTGATTTCGAATAGATTTTAATAATCTAGTGCAGATAATCCTACTGGTTTCTCTGTTATACTGAATGGATTTCGAATCCAGGTATTGTTGTCATTGATGTGTAGAAAATATTTACTGATGTTAGTGTGTAAATTGCAATGATGATCTATAATGTTTCTCTGAACTTCTTCTTCAAGTTTACATTTGTTTTCTTCAAGAAAATCATTGAGAGTTTACTTCATTTGGTTTTTTAAAGATGTCTGCAAGATACGCAACTATTGATAACCACGAAAAATTTGTTAGACAATGAGAATTTGTCATTCAGCAAATATGCGAAGAGCTCTTGACGCAACTCAAATAGTATAACTAGAACTTGGCCTCGTGGACAGCCACCTGACTTCCGTATGTAGAAGCAGGACTGTGTGCTGACTACCCATATCTTCACGCATAATTTTGAATAGCCTTGATTGCAATGGTCATGTTTTTACATAATTAATTATCTGTACTGTTTCATCCAACACATCTTTAAGAGAGGAAGAAATATTTTTGACTACCAGTGCGTGCCTGTGGAGAACGCAGCGACTACTAGTGCAGTTTGGTGCTACAGTTTTTATTCGTATTGCAGTGCCAGATACTGTTCCTACCATTGCATTGGCGCCATCACTACAGACTTCTACACATTTTTCCCAGATTATTCCACCACAAGTGGCACAGTGACATGGTGCAGATGTATTTAAATCTGATCTCTCGAAAAGGCTACTTTACTTCCAATACATCATACCTAAAGAAAAGTACTATCGAGTATAAATGCCTTGGAATCCCTAATATACCAGTCATTTTAAAATCTAGGCCCGGGCCGTTATTAATTCCAAAGAAAGGGCTTGTGTCCGGCTCTTGCACAGCTATCCTTTTTGGAAGACGGCCGGTTGTCGCCTTTGCATCTTGCTCTTCTTGCGGAACCCCTATTTACGCTCCGTGGAACCATAGAGCTCCGCGGAACACCATTTGGGAAACACTGACCTAGTGTATTCGCCAATTTGAGTGATCCTGGTGAGTAGATTTTCCCTTTGACCCATAAGCAATTGAGCAATATTGTTCAGAAAGGTCCAATTCGCATTTTAAAAGAAAATGATGACTTTCTGTTAGATGAAAAAAACCGTCATTTTAGTTCATTTTACTACAATCGTGTATTAACAACAGTAAAAAGCATCTCCCAACACATGACTAGAAAACCGCTGTTGTAAAACGTGAAGATTTTCTATATGGATTTGATGTGAAATTGATAGTTGTAGAATTAAGAACCATGGCCCAATGTTGTTACTAGAGTGAACCAACTGCCTCTAATCCATTTGAAGACTGGTCCATGATCAACATCAGAAGCTGTAAATATATATATAAATAAATAATTCAAAATTTGTTTCCATGTTTTCTTCATTAAAATATAAACTCGTATTCAGAAATCATAAATCGTGGGCCTAGCAAACTCCAATCACCTAGGGGCCTCACATGCTCTAAGTCTGCTTCTATAAATAAAACTTGGTTCCATAGTGGAGGTGCTACGAACTTATGTTTATCTTAAAAGGGTGCCACGTTTATAAAAGTTTGAGTGCCACTGCGCTAGCTGCTCAGCCAAGCTGATGCTTAACAACAATTCTACATTCAATCCTCTTAACTGGCATATGATCTTCTTGCATATTTTTTATGCTTATTTCTTGAAACTAAGGGTGCATTCACATAAACCCCAAGATACGTGCCTTCTTATCTTTTATGTAGAATCACTTGATCGCGTTTCATCAAAATCCATGACCTGAAGGTCATAGCCTCACTTTGTCAGTGTTACCAGGTTGGCATGTGCATCCTAAGTAACAGTGACAAAAATAGATTCATAATTACAGGCATACCTCACTTAACAATGATTCGTTTAACATCAATTCATTTTAACGACACTTAAAAACCACCACCGATATTCAGTTTACAACATTCCTTGTTATGGTATAACGACAAATTAAAAACAAGACGACCACGTAAAAATTTTAAAAACACCTCAGTTGCAATTCAGCATCCACCATAGCAATTTTTTTCGACATATCGAAGTATTATTCATAGCACAACATTTATTTAACTGGTACAAAAATTAAAATGTGCATCGCTAAAATGCTACGTTTTTAGCGGCGTAAATACATGATAATATGCCTTTGACTTTTTATTGGTCATTAAAGTGGGAACTGCGCTGTAATGTAGACGCAGCTATAGATTGTTACATTCAAAGTGTAATTGCTCGGTGATTGTGTACCTCAGAGCTCTGGCAATGTGTACATTGTATGACAGGAGTTGTAGGGACAATCCTCAACTCAAATCACCCCTCGCGACTTCGAATGGGAGACCTAGCAACAACTAGTAGACAGAGTAGGGGAGTTGGAAACTCTCCCCTCAAGTCACTCCTTACGACAACATATGATACAAAGATGCTGGGGAAGAACCGATGCCATTTACGTCATGCACCCTCACTCATTAATAGGCATTAGCCTTTTTCCTGTGAGGAAGTGTTTGCTTTGATCCGTGTGTTCGTAATTTTTTATAGCTTTTTGCTTTGATAAACTCTTAACATGGGCCCAAAGCAATCATCAAATAACCATGCAGGATGTTCTAGTAGTAAAAAAAACTAGAACAACTATAAATCTCTCTACGAAATTAGAAGTTTTGATGCCGATGAAAATCCTGCAGACATAGGTCATGCAATAGGACTTGCCAGAACCACTATTATTACTATTTGCGACATCAGAAAAAGTTTTTGAAAGTGCTCAAACAGTTGGAACTTGAAGCATAAGTGAGACCTATAGAACAACATCCGACACCATATCATGTCATGTTTACCTCAGGTTGTGTGAAAATGACTTTGGTTATGTGGTTCTGTAGTTCCCCGGCATTATGATCCTGTTCCTGCAAATCAAGAGCAGTAAGTCTTCGTTTCTCATTATTATTCCGATTGAAGAGTAGTTAAAGTTAAAATTTGTTGCTTGATCATAGTACCTGCTTGTATATGATTGTAATAAATGCGTTTTCCTAAATGTAAAGCACTGGATTGGTTCTGTAAATGTTATTTAACCATTCCCAATATTCCGGTAGATTGCCGAAGGCATATATTAAATTTTAAAGTAGTGCATAGCAATTTTCAAGGAATGTATCTATCATTTTAACATGGCAATAAATGTAAAATTAATATTTATTTAATGACAATTCACTTAACGACACATTTTCGAGGAACCTAACCCTGTCGTTAAATGAGGTATACCTGTACTGTAATCCTTAAAATTAGTAAGCACACAATCAATATTTTTGAGAGGTGCTGGTAGTGTGTTACGTTATTAATTATTAATAACCTAATATGGATAGGTTTCAAAACAATCCAATGGAAACATATTTATATTAATAAAAAACTAAAATTATTCAAGCCACTATTACATATTGATCAGACCTATGCATTGTATCAACCAAGTTATAGATAAAAATAAACATCATGTACTACTCAACTAGCAGACCCCCGATAAGTAATGGGTGGACCCATAGATGAGAAACACTTCTTCAAATTGTGAAATTGCTTAGTTATAAATTGATGGAATGTGTTGCTCATAAGATCATTATGCGACAGGCATAAGCTGGAATTTCAGTAATATTTTGAAATCAAGAGAAAAATTCTGCTATTGCATGGCATGCACCCAAAAGTTATGCCTCCCCAATGCACTTCATGTGGCTCCCTGCTGATTTACTACTTCCAAGACCCACATCACAATAGTTTCCAAGTGGAAAGAAGTACATTTTTATGTTTTTAACGCACAAGTTTCACTCTTTGGAATACCCATATTCCAATCCATAAAATGTTTTCTGTGTGGAATTGATGCATTTCAGCTTTTATTTTGATCATTTTCATAGTCATGCATTTTGGTAGCTGAAGAAGGAATAACTCCGAAAGCTTCTACGTTTGTGATGTTTCTGTGTTGTTTTTTTACTGTTCTTTTATGTGTGTCGCTTCGACATCCCCAGGGCCTCGCCAACCTGAAGTCGTCCGATTGGTGAGTGTTCACTGGGCTTCCTCATCCCAACATCTTGTTGCCATCCATATATATATATATATATATATATATATATATATATATATATATATATATATATATATATATATATATATATAACAACTTACGGAAAAGGAAAGGTAAAATGAATATATGGATGTCAACAAGGTGTTGGGATGAGGAAACCCAGTGAGCACTCACCAATCAGACGACTTCAGGTTGGCGAGGCCCCGGAGATGTCGAAGCGACACACGTAAAATAACACAAAAACACAGAAACATCACAAACGTAAAGCTTTCGGAACTACTCCTTCTTCAGCTACAGAGAGAGAACACCTTGTTGACATCCATATATATATATATATATATATATATATATATACACACTCAAACACACACCATATGTTCAAGGATCAAAACTGTGACAAAATGATTTCTGAAGATTACAAACCAGGACAAAATCCGGGATGGCTAGTCTTTTATCTTTTATTGTTTAAATATTTATTGTTTCTATTCCTTTCCATTTTATTCATTTATAAACAACCAAAAAAAATATTATGGGATGAGGAGACAGGGAGATGTCAAAAAATATCTAAAAGAGATATGGAAATACCTCCGAAAACTTCGGGAGCTTGTTAAGCAGTTCAAAATAAAGAGAAAAGTTCATATGATTAAATATCAATAAATGCACCATTTACAAGATACAGCTCTATTTGGTCCATGCCGCTGAGTGGGAGTTAGGATCATAGAAGGAATAAAAGGAGCAGCATTGTGGTGCGTAACTTTATTAATGTTCTCAGCAATTCTATGAAATACTTAAAAATCATAATAAATGTTCAAAACTACCTCCTTCCGAATGTATGCACGCTTTAGTCCCTCGTGTTAAGGACTTCCTGATAGGACAGGTTGTGCTGCAAAGGTTTGACAAGCTTTGTGAATCCTCTGCCAAAGCTTCTCTATTGTGTTGACGTATTCAAGTAGACCATGGTCTTAAGGTCCCCCAAATCACACGGATTCTGGGCAGAAGTTCCACGTATTTTCCATTTGCTCGTTTGTCAGATTTTTGGGAACCATTTTTGCACAAGCTTTTTGCATGTCCAAATGATTTGTCAAAATTTGATGGACAGCATTTTTATTAATGTTCAGCTGATTTGCAACGAATCTAACCGACAACCGTCAGTCTGTAGCAATGAAAGACCTCACCCCGCTCCACATTCTCATCTGATTTCACCATGGAAGGTCTTCCCAAGTGATGATCATTTTCCACATTTTCTTCTCCTTCCTTAAATGCCTTGTGCCACCGAAAAACTTCTGCTTTGGATAAAACTTCATCGCCATATGCTCTTTTTAACTTTTCAAACGTTTCCATAGCAGTTTCGTTCAATTTGTTGCAAAATTTAATGGCGTACCATTGCTCGATATTTTGCTCCATTATACCGTTACAAGATGCACAAAAACGACCTTGATAGTTAACAAATACACGGCCAAAAATAAACAGAACAAGATGCAACTGTTGTCATTGTTTAAACAATGGTAAGTGATAGGAGGGGACAGTTTTGCCATATCTTGCATAAGAATTTCAGTCTCATTACTTTAGTGATAGTCCTTGTACTTTTGTGAACTCTTTAAGAGAAGGGTCGTCATTATGGATAATTCTTTTGAAGAGTATGCAGACATGCACTTAATGTACGGTGAAATGGAAGGAAATGCATCAGCTACAGTTTGCCGATATCGTGAGTAGTTTCCGAATCGCCATAGGCCTACTGAAAAAAAAGTTTTTGTCAGTGGTTTGCTGATTTCGAGAGATGGGTACACTAGCTCTGAGAAATATTGACAAGGGGCGAGCTAGTAATCATGCTCCCGAAATGGAGGAACGAGTTCTGAAATGAATTGAAGACGATCCTTTGACCAGAATCAGATGAATAGCAGCTGCTGTTGATGCATCATACTTCACGGTCTGGTCAGTTCTTCATGAGCAGCAGCTTTATCCGTACCACTTTCAGCGAGTTCACAGTTTGCTTGAAGCTGATCTTATATATATATATATATATATATATATATATATATATATATATATATATATATATAAACTTTCCTTAAGTCCTCTATCGCTGTGGACGTCCACCACCGTATGGTAAGTGTTCACTGGCTCCTTCCTATTCCTCTCAGCCTAGAGGTGATGGGGTAGGTGATGTTGGTGGAGGGGCTCGAGAAAGAAGATGAGGGTAGGTGGATAGGGCAAATGAGGCAGCGAGGTTTGCCACAGGGGTGAGACCCTAAGGCAAGAGGCATGGTAGAAGTGGGAAGTTCCTTCATCCACAAAATATTTCCCAAATTGAGGGATTGGCAAATAGGTTGGTAAAGAGGGACTGGTGGGAGAAAGAGGTAAGAATTGGGTGGGCAGCATGGAGGATGGTTTTGAGGGCTTCATGGATACCAGGCAGGAAAAGTGTTGTTAGAGTGAGTGGAGGGATTTATGCAAGGATAGTGGGTGTGTGAGGATGGGATCTGTTGGTGGTAGGTGTCGTCTATATAGGAAAGGTAAATGAGGGCCATTCGCCCCTAATCTCAACCTTTATATATATATATATATATATATATATATATATATATATATATATATATATATATATATATATGTGTGTGTGTGTGTGTGTTGTGTGCCAGTGATTATGAAAGTGGCCTAAGTGATATATTTTTCGTTTTGAGATATTTTGACTTTTGTGTTTGTGTGTATTAAAAAATATTTTTTCATTATGTAACATAATATTTTTCAAAATACTTTCTCATATAATGTAAATCTTTTCTGTGATTGTAAAATTTTATGAGTAGCTTGTAAAAAAAATATGTTTTTTGATACCTCAAATGATTTAGACCATTTTCAAAATTAATGATAAATCTTAAAAATGACATGAAAAAAATATTGAATTTTATTCAAAAACAAGTTATAAACAAACATATCCATTTACATTTTATAATTATAATTGTTTAATTTTAATTTTCACCAATATTCTAGTTTTCTTCTTCGATAATAGGATTTCCATTTTCTGATGTTTTGAGAGCTTTAAAATATTCATGAAAAATCGGTGGGATGTACGGTAACAAATTCATCATATCTTTATATTTTTCCTTTGTCACTGGTCTGATACTTGCATATAATGGAAATAATTGAATTATTCCATATACTTTTGGCCTTCCCTTTTGGGTGAAATATCTAGAATATGAAATTTTGCATCATCATCTAAAGATGTCTTATAGAACATCTTATATGGGGCATTTTTTTAAAATCTCATCCACTTTATTTTTAACCAATAAACAGATTCTCTCTCAGTATTTTTGGTTCTCCTTGTAGTTGATATCTCTAGAGGCTTTGTTGAAAAAAATCTTCCTTTGGCATTTGGTGTACTGCAAATGGGTTCTTTTTATGACACTGTGATATTAGTTTATAATAATCTTCAGGAATATACAAATAATTTGTCTTTCTTATTTTCATCTCGACCACTCCAAAATTACGATCGTTTGGCAAAAAGGAATGTCCAGATATAAAAAATTTGTCATCAATTGTTTCAATATTATTATCCGAAGACTGAATAATTTTCATCCATGTCAGTGCTAACTTTATATTACGGTTTTGTCCAGAACAAGCATCACTGTAAGCTATCACATGCTTTTCAGTTTTGACATTTTTAATATGTTTTGTACAACATGAGGCTATTTCTTGAGATCCCCTTGATGCTATAGTCCAGGGGTGGCCAAACCGCGGCTCTTTTAATATATTAGAAAAATCAAGATAAATAGTGGCGAAGAATACATTTCCAAAAATTCTAAAGTTGTTAGTGGCAAAGTATTTGAAAATAAGAATTGTCTTTGCTCAAAAAAAATGTTTAAATCTATTAAATTATGAAGAGCAAAAAGTTAATTGTGAAAACTTTTGGAAATTGGGAGACTAAAAAACAAGATTTACTTCTATGTGGAGTGATTCATAAACAGATGATAAAACAAAGAAGACCCAGAACTTGTGAGAGAGAGCAGAGGAAAAGTAGCTATAAACATTTTTTGTCTTCTGGTAATTCAACTAAAGTATCTGTGTGCAAGAAATTTTTCTTAGATACATTTAAAACATCTGCTGGACGGTTAACCCGTGCTCTTAACGCACAAACAGCAGGAACAGATTTTCGTGGGCAAATGACCAGATCATCCCGAAAAACATCTGAAGACAAGATTAATGCCGTAAAAGATCACATTTTGAGTTTTCCTGCATTTGAAAGAGCACATCATACTCCAGGTCAAAAATATTTGAATCCGGATCTTGATGTTAAAAAAATGTATTGCGTTTTTGCAATTATATAATAATTATATAAATTATATGAACATTAAAATTCGCGAATGATCAAGTACTTCTAGCAAGAAAGGAAGAGGAGCTACAAAAAATGATTAATAGACTAGAATTAACAGGTAGAAAGTACGGTATGGAAATAAATACAGAAAAATCCAAGGTCATTCGAATATCGGGCAAAGAAGAGAATTTGAACATAAGTATTGGAGGAAAGCCTTTAGAACAAGTTTCAGATTATAAATACCTTGGAAGCATCACAACAAGAGAAGTAAAAGGTACGGATGAGATCAGGACTAGAATAGGAAAAGCAAAAGCGGCTTTCAGAAGAAAGAAACACCTACTTATGGGGAATATAAGGGAAGATATCTGCAAGAAGTTCATAAAATGCTATGTATGGAATATAGTTTTGCACGGGGCAGAAACATGGACGATAAGGAAAAATGACATCGAATACTTGCAAAACTTTGAAATGTGGACTTGGAGGAGAATGCTGAAGATAAAATGGACAGATAGGATGAAAAATGATGAAGTGCTACGAAGAGTAGAAGAGAAGCGAATGATTATACAGACTATTAGAAAGAGGAAGGCAAACTGGGTTGGACATTACCTGAGGAGAGAGAGTATGATTCAAGACGTGTTAGAAGGAAAACTAGATTGAAAAAGGGAAAGAGATAGGACCAGGTTTTAACCATGAATAATTACGGACCTGTCTACGGACAGACTACCTATGATGCTGAAATTACCCGGTATTTCTCGGGTTTTTAAGTCAACACAAAAAATATTGAGGAAGATTTTAGAATAAAACCAAGTAATGGAACCAGTTTAATTTTTATTGTGGTGCTTAATGGTATTCAATATTTCTTGTCTTCCCATATTTTTCCCAAATAAATATATTCTTCCTGCATCCTTTATCGATAAATTTGGCAACTGTATTTTTTATGAAATTATCATAATATAAAATCGATGGAATCGCTTTTAAAAGTATTGTTGTTTCACTCAAATTAAGTTCCAGTGGAAGAAACTGCATGATATTATGTGGTCATGAATCTGAAAAACATTGAAACCTTGAGCAGGTATTGCAAGCTCTAAAAATGCAACCGGTGGAAATTCGTTTGAAGATTTTTCAAATTTAGCTTAACCATACGTTATCCCATATGACGGCTGATTTTGTGGATCTAATTCATCACATGAATTCTTTAAAGTCAGACCTACGAAAAAATTAGTTCTTTGACTTTGAAATCGAATTTGGCAATAAAAAGTGTGATGGTATGACATGGAAAGTGTTATTATAATCTAATAAGTATAATTGGCTTCCTTGATCCATATAAATGTTCAGTTGAAGATAAATCAAAGTGTACATATAGGTATTTAAGTAAGAAAGAGTTAACGATTATAAATATTGGTCTAAAAGAATTCTTATAGAAATTTTCTTATTTTACCTTCTGAGATATCTTTCACTATATTCATTTTCAATGTTAATGAAAAACAAATTTTGCTGTCTACTAAGTATAGAGATTATGCAGAATACATAAAAAGTTTTTAGAGAACGAAAGCTCTCAAAATTGCTCATTAAAACTGTCTTCCTTTTACCTTTTGAAATAATTAGCCAGATTTATAGTTTTTTTTTGGTGATTGTCCTTCTTTGAATAACCTTAGTGTTTCTTTCTTCCCCACTTTAGTTTATATTTGGTTTACATTATATTTTTAGTTAATATAAGGTATTAGGTAGGTCACATGCATTGTTAGTCCAACAATATGCTCATTCCCGAATTATTTAAATGGGAAAAATTTAAAGAGAAATACATTTCTTAAAAAAAAAGTAGTTCAAATCGCTTTTAAAACCCTCCTAATTTGCTTGCCTTTTTATTGCGGTTAAAATGTCACCTTCTTCTTGATTCTATGTTCTGTAGTTGTTGCATTATAAAGGCACTAACAAACAAGCAAATTCTTCAAAATATTTATGGCAGAGATATATTATCCATCATATGACGGGCAATACAGTAGTATATATATATATATATATATATATATATATATATATATATATATATATATATATATATATATATATATATATATATATATATATATAAATATATGTCAACAAGGTGTAGCTGATGAAGGAACAATTCCGAAAGCTTCTACGTTTGTGATGTTTCTGTGTTTTAGTGTTCTTTTACATGTGTCGCTTCGACATCCCCGGGGCCTTGCCAACCTGAAGTCGTCTGATTGGTGAGTGCTCACTGGGTTTCCTCATCCCAACACCTTGTTGACATCCATTTATCCATTTTACCTTTCCTTTTCCGTAAGCTGTTTTATATATATATATATATATATATTAACTTAAGGAAATGAAAAGGTAGTGATGAGGGTGGCAACAAGGTGTTGAAGGAAGCCAGCGGACACTTACCAAGGTGGAGACCAAGTTGGCAGGCTGCTGGGGGCGTCAAAGAGACAAGTTAAACACACGAACACAAAAAACACGCAAGCTTATTATTCTTCAGCGATAGAGTAACTGAGAGTATATATATGTGTGTAGTCTATATATATTGATATACATACACACATACCCTATCTGTCAGAGTATAAGCCGACCCCCCAAAAATTTCCACCATTTTTTAACAAAAAAGTATATTTAGTAGATTTTATGCTGAAGTGTGCCGGACATGCATGCATGGCCTAGAATACATTATTGGAGATCGAAGAATAGAGTAGGAAATGGTTTAGTTGCTGACATTTGAAATATTACTCCAATTAATGATTTCACGTTGTTGAATAATGTTCCACATTCAGTTAGGATAATTTCATTCATCATCATTTTCACACAAGGTCAAATAAATCAATATCGACTTTGCAAAGATAAATTTTAATCCAAATCTATTTCCAATGAAGATAGCATATACATTGCCTTAAGAAATTGTATTTTATAATTATGCATGTTCATATCGATATGTCGTATATAACTTCACATACAAGTTTTACCATAATTCAAACAGTTGAGCATCAATAGCTGTCATCACATTTTGCATAATCGTCTGCATAGTCAGTGTACGTAATTTTAATAGATTCCATGAATTAGGTTTTAACATGCATATAAACATTGCATTGGCTATTGCAATAACTACAATAGCCAAGTAAAACTAATAGGAACTTCTTTTAATGAATAATGAAAATTGTTAACTATTCTTAATGATACATATGCATAGCCGTAAAAACGAAAAAAAATATCCAATAGCATTTAGAAACGAAAGAATAGGTAACAACGGCAACAAAAAATGGGTACTGCTTAATTCAATATTCTAGCTTTATTATTTATTCATTAATATTCATTGCATGTCAAATATTTACTTTACAAAAAATATAGTACTATCATTGGAACGCGATGGCAATGAGAAACATGCTGCCATCTATGGGTGACTATGACACATAACCCTAAACCCAAATTTTTTCCTGAATTCGCATTTAAGCCGAGGGATGTTTTTTTCATGAGAGATTTTGACAAAAGACATCAGCTTATATTCGGGCAGATACAGTATACAGTAAAACCCCATATTTACATTATCAGAATGTGTGTTTTCCTGCTATTTACATTTTATATGATTACAATGTAAGTAAAACCCTGTATTTATGTTATTTCATTTTAAGTTTTCCTGCTGTTTGCGTCATTTTACGTTAGAATTTCCAATTTTTAAAAAACAATTTAACATGCGATTCCCAACAGTTTTTAATGTTTTTCAAGTTAGCTTTGCAAAAAAATCCAAACTCATTTGGGCGTAGATTTCAAAAATAAGCAGAGTAGGAACAGTGCCCCTAGAGGCAGAAATATGAGCTCCTTCTTTTCAAAACAGCATTCACTTTAACAGATGCTGCTTGGGAACAGCGTGCTTAGTGACTGAAATACATATGAACTCTTTTGGGGGAAAACTTCAAAACCTCATATGTAAATCCCACTAGCAGAGCATAAACAGCGCACCTACATACAGAAATAATATTGATGCTATTTACTCTTTGAACCAAGTATGAATGCTATTGAAAAGATGTTCAACTTTGGGGCTATCATGTTTTAACCCTTTCTACTCAAATTCTGCCCCTTGGCTCCCACAGTTTGTAATTAAATTTAAGTTACTTTGTAATTTCTTGTATTTTAAATTACCGTATTATGCTGATTATAAGGCGTCTTTTCCAAAAAATGAAATTTTAAAAGTAGCATTATATCTGAGTACTAGTGATTTTAAATGATCGTAAAATAATGTTTCAAAGAATCACCATACATTCCGCATGTCTGTTAAGTGATACAAGGTACTTGTTACATTGTAAATACATCAGGCATACATATTACAATGTACTTGAAAAGCATCTGAGGCGAAAATAGATAGATAGTTCAGTTGGCGGCTGAATTCCTCATTAGTCATTGAATTGAAGTTATCAGTGCATTGGCATATTATTTGTACCTATCTTAGCGAGTTTTTACACATCCGTTATTTTAACAATTGGTGACAAGAAGGATGCTGATCATGTTGAGAAAAAATGTTCTTCCAAATCCCAAGTTAACAGAGGAATCCGACGAAATTATGATGAATTTTAAAAAATTCATAGCACAAGAGGCGGAAAAAAAAACAATATTCAAGCTTAAAAAAAGTATGATGTTCCTGAAGTAAATATACCTATGTCTATGTACAATTTTCCAGACAAATGTAATGTGGGGAATGTAATGTAAATCCAGGCACTCATACATACTAGCATTTTTATTCTGCACATTTTAATATTATTATTACTAAAAAAATGTGCTGGTTAAGTAAAGGAATAAATAGATATACTCTTAATAAACATAGCTGATTTTATTGCTAGTCTAACTGTAACAAATGAGCGAGTTTAAAGTAAAACCAGTTTAGCTATTTTTCCTTTTCCCACAATATACAATTTTTCCCAGGTGCCTAGAAAAGTGTAAATAAGGGGTTTATATATATATATATATATATATATATATATATATATATATATATATATATATATATATATATATATATATATATATATATATATCATCATGCTTCCAAAGACAGGTTTTAACTGAATCGCTGCCTCCATTTCTCTCTCTCCCTAGGAGCCTCTTTTATATCTCTATAAGTATTATATCCCTGCTTTATATTATCTAATATTCCTATTCTTTTTCTCCCTCTTCTTCTTCTTCCACTAATTTTTCCTTCTAAGATAGTCCTTTGCAAACACTGTCTTCTCAATATGTGCCATATCCAAATTGCTTTTCTTTTCCTGATTGTTTTTATTAGCATCTTATCTTCTCCCACCATTTCTAATACTTCTTCATTTCTCTTCCTCTCTGTCCATTTCACTTTCATCATTCTCCTCCATACCCACATCTCAAAACTTTCTAAATATTTTTCCTCCTTTCTCCTTATCGGCCACGTCTCTGCACCATATAGAGCTATGCTCCATATGTAGCATTTTGCTAATTTCTTCCTTGTTTCTAAATTTATTTTCTTGCTTGTGAGAAGCTCCTTCTTCTCGTTAAATGCTGCTTTTGCCATTGCAATCCTACTTCTGATGTCCTGTGTACTAGTTCCATCCTGCGCTAAAATACTGCCAAGATATTTGAAACTACATACTTGTTCCAATTTTTGTCCATTTACCATTATATTTAATTCTATATGTTCATTTGATACCACCATGACTTTCATTTTTTCAGCATTGATCTTCATTCCATATTGTTGGCCAACCTCCACTAGTCTGTCTGTCATCCTCTGAAGCTCTTTCTCGTCTTCTGCTATTAATCCTTGATCATCTCACATATTTAATGGTGGTAATACTTTCACCTCCTATCTTAAATCCTTTCTCTTCCCTCAACGCTTCTTCTGTTATTGTTTCTGCATAAATATTAAATATCGCTGGTGAAATAGGGCATCCCTGCCTCACTCCCCTCCCTATTGAAGTACTTTCTGTTTCTTCTCCTTCAACCCTGACTCTAATCTTTTGATCAAAGTAAAAGTTTTTAAGTAGTCTTTTATCTTTCCAATCTATTCCAATTTTGTTTAAAATACCCAGCATTTTATCCCATTTCACATGGTCAAAAGCTTTCTCCCAATCTACAAAACAAAAATACATATCTTTATTGACTTCTAGCGCTCTTTCTATCATCATCCTCATACATCCTATAGCATCTCTAGTCCCTCTTCCTCTTCTGAAACCAAACTGATTATCTTGCAGCTCCTTTTCTATTTTACATTCAATTCTTTTGGTTATTATTCTAGTTAGAACTTTAGCTGTATGAGAAATTAAACTAATTGTTCTGTAATCCTTACAACATTTTGCATTGTTCTTTTTCTCCAGTGGTACCATAACAACATCTAAAAAATCTTCAGGCCATATGCTAGTATCATATACTTGGTTAAAAAATTTTGTTAGTTGCTTAACTGCTTTCGCCACCAAAACCTTAAGAACATCTACTGGTATATCCCAACAGCCTTCCTTCTTTTCATGTCATCAATTGCTCTTTTAACTTCAGACTAGAAAATACTTGGTCCTAGCTGATCTTTTTCCACATCCTCTTTTTCATTTAATTCAATATTTCTTGGCTTTCCTTCTTTGTCATACAGCACCTCAATGTATCCTTTCCAGACATTCTTTACATTGTCTGGCTCCGAGACTATTTTAACACTTTTGTTCATGATTCCTTTATGTCTTATCTTTCTTGCTTTTTTCTTGAATAGTTCCCTTGCTTTGCTATACATGAGGTCTGTTCTACAAATTCTTTCCCACTCGACCTTTTCCTCACATTTCTCATTTATCCACTGTTCTCTGTCTTTATCTGTTACCCTTTTTAAAGCATTATTTAACTCCTTGTATTTTCTTTGGCCTTCTTCAGTGTTTATGTTCTTCCACTTTCTCCGCTCTTCCATTTTTTGCAGCATGGCCGCTGTGATCCAGGGTTTTTTGATTCTTTCATGCGTTACCTTTCCTACCTTCTTTCCCATTACATCTTTAATGTTGCTATGGATGTATCTCCACTCGTCATCTACATTCTTCCTAATTTCTTCAGCTCTCCCTCAACCTTTCCTCCAGCTCTATCATGATAGCCTCCTTGTTTTTGAGGAGTTCCTCTAAGTTCCATTTCTTGATAACTCTTATGTTTCTCTTAATGCTCTTCAGTCTACATTGTGTATTTGCCACCAAAAGGTTGTGGTTGGAATCGATATCTGCCCCTGGTAATGTTTTCACATTTTTAATGCTATTTCTAAATCTTTCATTGACTAGTATGTAATCTATCTGGTATCGTCTCTGGTGTCCTGGGCTTCTCCATGTGTAAAGTCTCTGCTGGTGATGCTTAAACCATGTGTTAGTTATAATCAATCTATTTCTATGGCAGAATTCCACAAGTTTCTCCCCTGTTTCATTTCTCTTCCCTAGTCTATATTTTCCCACTATGTTATCATCCTGTCCCTCTCCGACTACACTGTTCCAGTCTCCCATTACTATGGCGGTGATCCTTCCTTTTCCCTCCTCCTCCAATATCTCCATAATCTGTTCATACATTTCATCTACTTCATCATCGCCAGCATTAGTCGTTGGCATATATACACTTGAATTATAAGCATTTCCACTGGCTCCATCTGATGTTTTACGGTTATTAATCTATCATTAACTGTCACTACCTTGCTAATTCTTTCAGCTATCTCTTTTCTCATTATAATCCCCACTCCCCTTTCCTTTTTCTCTTCTCCCGAGTAAATAATTTTAAATTCATCTGAATTTATCTCACCTTCTCCTTCCCACCGAACTTCACTAAGACCTACTATACGTACATTATTCCTTCTCATTTCCCTTTTTAAGTTCTCTAGTTTACCCCCTGAATTCATAGTCCTAACATTCCATGTGCCTATTCTTAATTTCTCACTACTTGCTTTCTTCTTATTAATCTTGCATTTCCTCTGTGCATCCTCTAGGATAGTCCCCACCCGAAGATCCGATTGGGGGACTGTTTTACCTCCAGAATATTTTACCCCAGAGAGATCCATAGAGGTATTTGCAGCTTTTCAGCCTATCATGGGAAATATAATGAGGTAGTTTCCCCTTGCTTTCCTCATCGCATTTTCACAGAGTGATTACCCATCTGTATCTGTTTAGATCCACATGATCACCACCTACAGAGGTACTGTGCAAGTTGCTGCCCTTTCACAGGGGGATGTAAAACCTCCAAGACTGCTTCTTAGTCTGACTCTTCTCCTCAGACCTTTCCGGCTTGGATGGTCCTACCAGGAGAATTATCTCCCGCCTGCATAGCTCTTTGGTTCATAAGAGTACACAAACCCTCCCACCTCTGTAAGGTTATGCAGTCCTTAGGGAGGGAGACATATATATATATATATATATATGTGTGTGTGTGTGTGTGTGTGTGTGTGTGTTTCAAAAAACTACTGCATAATTTCACCCACGTTTGGGAAATGTCATTCCAAGCAAAATATTTCCTATAAATATGTGTATGGTGATTTTTTGAAGTGCTTGCAGTTTGCAAACACCGACAACTTGTATATATATATATACATACAGTAAACTCTCGATAATCTGGCACCCCTCGGGACTGAACTAGTACCGGAATAACGAGATTTCCGGATCAGCGAGAGGCAAAATTTATAGTATATGTTCAAGGAGATAACACATGCGTATTAACCAAAATGGCCGGACTTGAGGAATACATTTCATTTGTCACGCTCAAATTCTACGTAAATTATTTATAAATAACACAAAATGGCCATGAACATTTAAATCCAGTGCCTGTGTTAAATGTGCGAGGGAATTACATGCTGCATACAGACACATACGTACATATGTATTTAGGTGTTATATCATAGGTTTCATTCTCAGGTTCATCATTTATTAGGTACTTATCTGAATTTTCGAACCATAGCGGAATTAAATAATTATAAAATCATCTCTGGGAGGCTTCTGTAGAAATAGCAAATGCGGTGACTGAAGATTTATGGAGAAATAATTCTAGAATAACATAAGTTATGTGATTTGTTACTCTTTTGAATAACATTAAATTCATTCATTCAAATATTTCGTATGCTTTTAAGTTCGTCTGTGTTTTGTCTCTCTTGATCTTCCTTCAGACAGACTTAGCTAACTCTTTGCAATAGCTTAACTCACGGTTGTAGAATTAACGTTAATTCTATATGGGAATAGGCGTCCGCATTAACTCATTTGTTTTGTGAAGGTACAGAAGCAGTTAGTCGAAAACAACCAGGCTCTGTGGTTTTCATTTGAAAGTGGTTATTGGAGACAGTTATCATTCTTCGTGAACTAGAAATAATTAACAAAGTTAATATAAGTATTGGTCAGCCCCTATTATTTAAAATTCACGGTTCCAAAGTTTCACAAAAACCGACACGTAATTCAACCTTCTCGGCAAAAGAAATCTCTTTCTTTAATTTACATTAACATTTCCATCGAAATAAATGCAGTTACCCATCTTTGTTTACAATACCACTGTGTAGTCATCATTTAACAGAATTTGTTTACTTTAACTTCTAAACACAATATTAAATAACAACTTAGCATAAATGTCATGGATGTTGTTGTAACACAAAACACATCACAGGAAATACAAATAAGAAATAAAATAAAATACAAAAATATATAAAATAAAAATACAGAATAAGAACAAAATTGGGTGGATAATACCAATCACACTTTTAGTGGATGCTCCTTATCCTAATTAATGTAATTCCCCACTTTGTGAGTACTGATACACTTTATATACGATTTCTCTTGCTTGTTTGTTCAAAACCATGCATTTACTTCTTTTGCCCTCCATTTTAGAACGCCACAAGACGGTACTATTTAAATCTCAATCGTAAAACACACAAATAAACTCAAAAATCATGCCACAATGTATGAACCACACCCCAAAAGCCGTTGTAACTGACTGACGCAGATTGGCCAAGTTAGGAGTGGGAGATACCACATGACATTCCTGACCAAGAGTATGAAACTCCCATGTTAAGAATTGGTCCCTCAGGAAATTTGTGAACTAGCAGTAACCTCCCCTACTCCCCAACCTCCTTTGCTTATTTACCTTCCCCTCCCTTATCCAACCATATTTTCTTTCAATGAATTCAATTGGAAATTTTGGGAAATGAAGGAAAAGTGTAAGAATTTCCATGAAATAAACTTTATTGCAAACACTATAAATTTAACATACATAATAAAAACATAATTTGGTGTATTTGAGCATGATATAGTTACATTTCCATGTAAGTAACAATAATAATCCTTATAATAATTCTCAAGTGTCCATCTACCTGTCACGGTACTTTTTGATATCTCACAATGGAATTAAGAGCTGAAACTTTCAAAATCGTTAAACCCCCATGATGTGGTCCCAAGAAAAATCAAATATCCAGGAAAAAGTTCTGGATCAGACTCTGAGAGAAGATTATATTTTCCCATAAGTTTACATTGGATGTTTGATTTTTCAAGGCGGAAGATTATTTTCTTTCATTCATCAAAATATATAAATATAGTCCAATGGCTAAAACTATAAAATATCTCATTCTTGTGATGTTTTGATGTTACACCGAGGAATTTGTCAGAAATACGCATTTCTTTTCAACATTTTATGGCTTTGTCATTCTCTTTCCCGGTGTTATAATGTGCAAGAGAATATCACCCTGCATGATGCATTTCAGATTTCCCATGTAAATCAAATTAGAAAGATAGTTCCTGGAATCGAACTCGGGACTTCAATCCTTGCAAAAAAAAACTATCTTTTGGAGCTTGGCCCATGTAACAAGAGATTTTCACCAAGTTTCATGAAAATTGGTCTGTTGGTTCATAAGTTAATAGGGGTGATGGACAGACACAACGACAAAACTATAAGCCTATTTCCATTCTGGCAAGAAGGCTAAAAATTAAATAAATGGTTGAATTAATTATATACAAAAAACATTGCATAAAACAATTTTAAAGCATTAATAACAAAATTTTGAAAAAATGCAGAAATTTTGTGTCCAACAAGAACAAATGTTTATAAATCCTAATCATATTTTGGAGAGCTGATGAAATACAACAATGCAGATATTTCATCTTCTACAACAACAGATATTCATAATAGGCCCTATAAGAAGTTAAAGAGTCATTGCCTAATACTTGAGGAAACGTGATTGTTTGTGTTCATATTTAATGAAGTTTGCAGTGATAATCATTGGAAATAAGATAAGGTAGAATTTTAATTTTTTTCCTTTTGAATATACAGTCAAACTCGTTTATAACGAGCACGGTTTTTAACGACGTCACGGCTATAGTGAGCAAATGCAACCTCCGAGATAAGTATACGAGCATTTACCTACAAAATATTTCACGTATATAACGAGCACACGCTTCATGGATATATCGAGCAAACTTTGACCACTTCTCACTGTCTCAAAACGCAGCGGCGGTCAGCACCTTCAATCCTCATAGTGACCCACCTTGGGTTCTCAAGTCCAGCCTCTACACCCTATCCCTCGGGGAGGTTAATGACCATGGCGTTGTTGTTAAAAAAATAATCCCTTCGTCCAAACCGAGAATTCCCAACTTGCAGGTACAGTGGCACCCGCCGGAGGTCCTTTGTCCTCGTCCTCCCAACCCCTAGCTCTTTTACAGCCAGGAGGTTGTGTTTAGAAGGGAGGTAAGGGGCTGAGGGCATGTACAGTCCTGGCCAAAATTAACGCAAACACCTCGTGGCGTTCTACGGCGGCATCTGCGAGAACTTAAACGAGCGAGAGTCTCTTTCGACGGAATGGCAACCCTGAACAGGTGCAGGAGTAGGGGAGGATCTGAGCGCTGAGGGGGTGAGGAAAGCGCCTACAGTGTATTTTGATAAATTCGGGGTATGGTTAAAGGTTTCTCGGTTGTGTAGCGAAGTTTTCTCGTTGCATCCGAGCTTCCTACTCTCGGAACTCAGGAAGCGCTCTTACAATTTAGAAAGCACGGAGAGAGAGTCGACAGAGAAAAAATGCTAAATGCTATTTATAATCATCACCGAAACCTTTGCCCAGGCAATGCGAATTAAATACAAATAAAATGATAAATCTAACATTATATCTTTAATTAATAATAAATCCACCCTCCTCTGTTCTGGATAACTATTTCCAATCTCTTCGGCATGGATTTAAGAACGTTCCCACGCATAATCCAGTGCTTATGCTATCCCATTCTGCCTTAATAAACTCTTGAATAACCACTGAGGTTGAAACAAACGAGGCGGCTGGCTTGGGGTATTCTCAGGAGAAACCTTAGGTGCGCCGTCTGTCAGATGCCAAGGAAGGGGAGTCCCCCTTCCTTGGCATCTTTCTCTAACAGTAAGAGCAGGCAAATGCCGGCCTCTGGTAACATTCCTCTCTTCCTCCCGCCTTTCATACCTATAAAAACTGTGACATTGTGACAATGGCATTACTCTAATACATTGCTGTAAAATTGCAGAAAATTAATAAATTCCCAAGAGGCAGACTATGTATCATTATTTTCCTAAGGTAAATTTTTTAATGTGCAGGCTTCTGACTGACTTAACAAAATTTTGTGTGTTCCACTAGAATGATGTGGTAAGATTTATACAAATTAATTGCAAGCATAGCTGCAACAGGCTGCTAGTATTTTTAATTCCTTTTGGTCATAAATGACATTGAATACACCGATAAAATAGAAATAGCAAATGCAGGTATATTACACATGGCAAAAGAAGAATAAATAACTAAAAAATACATTGTGCACATTACAAAATGGAGTGACAAATGTAACTGCAATTTATCATAAAGAAATTCATCAATGCTGTAATAGCCTTTACATAAAAGTAATTTTTTAAATTTGTTGCTGAATAACCGAGATAAAGAAAGTAATTTTATTTCATTAGGTAAGTTAAAAATAACAGGCTGAATGATAGGGGCCTGATAGTTGGAAAAAAGAACTCCAAAGCCGCATAACGGTTTCTTTATTCCAGTTTCCGGTATTTTTTGTAAGAGTAGGCTAATATTGGCACTGGGTTTCCCTCTCCCATCTGATGTGAATATGTGTGTGCTGCAGTCACAGAATGACCCAGAAGTAGTCAAAGTGACTATATAAAACATAACTGGGTAATTTGTTTGGCTGTTATAAAATTCTTAAAATTTAAACAAATAGGTAAATGTTTAGGTACAATGGGGCAAACCACAGAATTATATAGTTATTTAAAGTTTAGTGCAAATGCACAAATAAATTTGAATATCTCCATGAAGTTGTTTGTGGCCATTAACAATATTTAAAAATTTAAAACAATTAGATAGATATTATTTCACTTCTTTAAAATTTGGCACAAAGGTGTGGCATTAGTATCCCATAATGGAAAAAGTACAATATTCTTAAAATTACAAATTTTAGGTAATGTTTTACTCCAATATTTTTTCCATAAGGAAAGAATGAAAATTGGTGCAGAGGCGAAAATCTTTTGAATTAAAAAATATATTTCTAATAATGAAATATCTCTGTGAAAAATTAATGTTTTTTAAGGTGAGATGAAATGCTTGCAGAATGCAAGCACCTTCTACTAATATATAAATATATATATATATATATTATATATATATATATATATATATATATATTATATATATATATATAGATATATATATATGGTTCCATGGCAAAAAGCCCACAACGAAAATTCTGCACAGAAAAAAACTCACTGTCATAAATGCTCAAATGAAAAATACCCACCACGGAAAAATGCTCACATGGAAAAATGCTCACCCGGACAAATGCTCACATAGAAAAATTCTCACATACACAATACTATCAAGTAATACAGTCTTAATAAAGCGTTATGGTCATACTATGAAGTGAAGTTCAGACATGCAGTATTCTTATTGACATGAATGAATAATATGTTTATAAAATGAAATTATAATAAACGGAAAGTTCTGTGAAGTCAGCGTTTGCTGCGCTGGCTCACGTCAGCTCAATCAGTCCACCCACTCCTGCGTTGAGCTGGGATGGGCCGGCCGTAAGCCCCATCAAAGTGGGGGTCCGTACGGCATGTGGCAACCCCACGCAGGCATTAGGATGTTGTATATTCGATGTGCAACTAATTTCTTACGTGACACTCACCAATCAGACGACTTCAGGTTGGGCGAGGCCCCCGGGGGATGTCGAAGCGACACACGTAAAAGAACACTAAAACACAGAAACATCACAAACGTTCTTTTTACGTGTGTCGCTTCCACATATATATATATATATATAATATATATATATATATATATACTATATATATATATATATATATATATATATTATATATATATATATATATATATACACACACACACACACAAACACACACTATATTTCATCATTACAGCTATTTTTTTAATTCTAAATATTTCACCTATGGAGCGATTTTCATTTTTCCCTTATGTAAATATAATAAACTAAAACAATCCCAAAACTTTGCAATTTTAAGAATTTTATACTTTCATCATTATGAAGTACTAATGCTACACATTTCTGCCAAATTTTAAAGTTGTAGTACTAATAGAAGTAAAATAATATTTTTCCAATTGTTTAAAATTTAAACATTTTTAACTGCCGTCGCAATATGTTTATGGAGAGATTCAAATGTTTGTTTGTGCAAATGCATTACTCTGTACTTAACTTGAAAATTTCAGCTTCCTAGCTCATCTTGTAATGTCTAAACAGTTATCTATTTGTTTAAACTTTAAGAATTTTTAACTGCCAAACAAATTAAAATATCAAAATTTGTAAGGTGCACCGATGACAGGGATGAAAGCTCCAGAAAAATCTGACAATCACTTTAAGAAGATAATGCAGTAACTACAAACACACTGCCAGTTATCTCAAATCGAATGACGTGGCATTCCTGCATAGTGGGTGTTGGGGTTGGAGTACCCCTGCCAGGTTGCCAGCAGAGCTATGAACCTGGACTGGCTTGGAAACATTATATTACAGGGTGTGGGGACAGGTTTCTATTGGCGGCCTAGATGTTAAAGCCGCCTTTGCCTCTTGGGCGGAGGATAGAAAGAGGGGCCCATAGCCGCAATGGGGGCATTTAAACCAGTCCCATGGCAAGACCCTAATGGAAGAAATCTGGCGGACAATAGGTGCCGCATGTCGACTGCACTTGGTTTAGAATGCATTAGCTCTCCTTAGTAAGGTCTGCTCTAATGGTTCTACACCAGTGGTGGACTCGAGCTCTTTGACCCTGATGAAGTCCCTCCATGTGATGTGGAGCATCGTTCGCAGGGCCGCGTTCTGGGAAACGCAGATACTGGTGTGGAGGGCCCAGCAGCAGCCTGCTGTTCCAGGGTGACAGCCTCCGGAGAGGCAACAGTTCACTGCTTAGGTGACTCGTCCTCCGAACAGGACAGCTTCCTCTTCAAGGAAGCCGAGGTCTCAGTCTCCATGGGCTCAGCATCACCCACCTGGGCAGAAGTAAGAACAAGAGAGATGGAATGCGTCATCTCAGCCTGAACGGCAGTCCGGACAGGCTTCGCACTGGAAGGTTGGGCCAGCGGTGCTGGAGATGGCGAGGACAGAGAGGACTCGGGCTTTGACCCCCCTACCTTGGGAGCCTTGGTGCTGCCTTTTCCCTTTGCCTTCTTCCCTTTAGACATGCCAGGTTTAGCGGCCTCAGAGGGCCCCTGAATGGATGCCTGGGGTTGTTCGACGGCATAGGCTGCTGAATCAGATCCAGAGCTATCCCTCCGAGAGGGGCCCGAGAAGTTCCGGAGGTTTTCAGGGCTCTCGGAATGGAGCATGGATGTGATGAGCATGTTCCGCAGGTATTCCTGGGAAACATGCTAGATACAGCTATCTGGCCCTGTGAAGGCGACCAGTCCGCCGCAAGATGTGCTCCTTCATTGGCCACGCAGCAGTAATTTTGAGGATATCACACCATAGGGCGTGTCCATGGCGCCACACAACAGGTAAGGAAGTCAGAGATCCGCCAGAGGAAGGCCCTTTTCAGGGGTGGCAGGGGAAGGAACAAAAGCAGGGAAGAAGGCGAGAACATCACCAGATGGCAGAGATTGCCAATCGACCCAACCAGAGAGGAAGAAGATCCCTCGAACAACCCACAGACCCTTTCGGGACCAACCTGCAGAGTGCAGGACAATTGGCCCTTTTCAGGGCAGCAAGAGAAGAAGTAGAAAAGCCGGAGAGGCGAAGCAGATGAGAAGAAGGGACTTCGTTAGCCTTCCCTCGAGTCACATCACCACCTCAATGCAGCGACAGAACGACAGAACCTTTCGGGACAGACCTGCTAAACGCAGGACGACTGGCCCTTTTTCAGGGCAGCAAGAGAAGAATAGAGGCAAGATGAGTAGGTACCCTCAGAGAGTGTGGCTCTCAGCGAGCATGATGTGGCGTCGGTTAACATCAGTATATATAGCGAGAAGTTACCGGCTGCGCATAAAGAAGCGCAGTTGACGATGGACGTCATAGTCGATCTATATCATTCCGTGTATTCCAGATATGGAACGATTTGGATGTGGGACGTGACGTATTAGAAAAACCGAAAGTCATGACCTTGAGAAATGTATCGTTTTTTCAAGCTTAATTACGCAGTAAAAAATAACAACATGACATCGTAGATAAAAATCAATTTAAAATGTAAGTTATTTGTAAATTTATATTAAAAATAAAGATATAGTAAAAACAAAAATAGTATATTTCGTGTATTTGAAAAATGATGGAGAAATACAGATATTTCACCATTACAATTATTTTTTTAATTCTAAAGATTTCACCTCTGGAGAGATTTTCGTTTTTCCCTTATGTAAAAATAATAGATTCAAACAATCACCAAACTTTGCAATTTTAAGAATTTTATACTTTCTCCATTATGGGCTACTAATGCTACACATTTCTGCCAAATTTTAAAGTAGTAGCACTTCTAGAAGTGAAATAATATTTTCTTTTACTGTCTAAATTTAAATATTTCCAACAGCCGCCGCAATATATTTATGGAGAGATTCAAATGTTAATGTGTGCAAATGCACTACTCTGTAAATAACTTGAAAATTTCAGCTTCCTAGCTCATACCGTAGTGTCAAAATATTTTCCTATTCGTTTAAACTTTAGGAATTTTTAACAGCCAAACAAATCAAAATATCTAAATTTGTATAATCTCTATTTCGTTTTTTTACGAATCCTACCTCTAAAAAAAATTTCAGCTTCGTAGCACATTCGGTAATACATAAACCTCAAAAATATGTTTAAATGATTGCGAATTATTAGTGGTCCAATTTTTTAACTATTTCAAAGTTTAATTTTTTTCTATGTATAATTTTCTACAAACAATTTCAAAAACTCGAACCTACAGCATATAGTTTCCAAGATAAAAATTATTAAACTTTAAAGTACAAATGGGGTTAAAACAACCCCTAAAAATTAACAATTTTGAAATTTTCGATTTTTATAGTTGGTTATGAGAAAAATTCTATAGACCTGCAAAATTTCAGCTTCCTAAACCTATTACATTGGTCTACACACTGGGATAACTTCTTCCCATGCTAACTTATGAGAGATATTCCGGGGTATCTGGAGTCGAACCCAGGACACTGTAAGCAAAAGTAACAATAATTCTCAATAGATATTGCGGCCGTCTAGCAACACTGAAAATTTCATTTTTCTAACTTACGGGCAAGTGCCCGAAATAATTTTACAAAAAATGGTACAATGCTTTTATTATGGGAGAAAACGCACCTTTCGGAATTTCTGATGTCGAACTAATGTCACTTAGGTGAGAAGTCTTATTTTATCTGTAGGTTTCTCCATCATATCTACAAAAACTGAAGCTTTCAGCTCTGTAGCTTTTGTAGTTTGGGCTGGACATTAGTATCCTCCTATATGTTATATATATCCTCCTCTTCCTCTGTAAGGAACGCCTATATACTAGTAGAAGGTGCTTGCATACTGCAAGCATTTCATCTCACCTTGAAAAAACATTCATTTTTCAGACAGACATTTCATCATTACAAATATTCTTTTAATTCTAAATATTTCACCTCCGGAGCGATTTTCGTTTTTCCCACATGAAAAAATAATAGTTTAAAACAATCCCCAAATGTTGCAATTTTAAACATTTTACACTCTCTCCATGATGGGGTACTAATGCTACACATTTCAGCCAAATTTTAAAGTTGTAGCACTTCTAGAAGTAAAATAATATTTTTCTAATTGTTTAAAATTTAAACATTTTTAACGGTTGCCGCAATATATATATGGAGAGATTGAAATTTTTGTTTGTGCAAATGCACTGTTCTGTAAATAATTTGAAAATTGCAGCTTCCTAGCTTGTCCCATAGTACCTAAAAAATTATTAAACTTTAATGTTCAAATGGGGTTAAAACAACCCCCAAAATTTACAATTATAAAATTTTCGACTTTTATAGTTGGCTTTGAGAAAAGTTCTATAACCTTGCAAAATTTCAGCTTCCTAAACTTATTATATTGGTCTACACACTGGATTGCGTTTTCCCATGCTAACTTATGGGAGATATTCCGGGGTCTCTGGAGTCGAACCCAAGGCACTGTTAGCAAAAGTGACAACAATTCCTAATAGATATTGTGGCCATCTAGCAACACAGAAAGTTTCATCTTTCTAGCTTACCGGCAAGTGCCCATAATTAATTTACAAAAATGGCGCAATGCTTTTCTTATGGGAAAAAACGCAAATTTCGGAATTTCTGGAGTCAAACTCATGTCACTTAGGTAAGGAGTCTCATTTTATCTGATGGTTTCTTCATCATATCTACAAAAGCTAAAACTTTCAGCTCTCTAGCTCTTGTAGTTTGGGCTGGACATTAGTATCCTCCTATATGTTATATGTTATATCCTCTGTAAGAGTCGTCGATATATAATGATAATGATATATATTAACTTAAGGAAAAGAAAAGGTAGTGATCAGAGTGGCAGCAAGGTGTGGAAGGAAGCCCAGCAGACACTTAACAAATTGAGGACCAAGTTGGCAGGCTGCTGGGGGCGTCGAAGAGAGACAAAACATGCACACAAAAAAACACATAAGCTTTTCCAGCATATGCCCTTCTTCAGCAAGGGAGATATAGTAATAGAAAGTGACTCACTGGGCAGGAAATGTCAGGGTGATGTGAGAAGGTTGATGATTGGAGGAGGAGGGGAGTGGGAAGGGTGGATAGCCAATAAGAAGGGAGTGTGGTAAGGTAAAGCGTGAATGGCTACAATGTAACTATAGGAGACATTGTAAGAGAGCTAATAGGGTTAGCAGAGGTTGAGCCCAGGTGGTGAGAAAGAGTCAAGAAGATGTATATGGGCTAGTTCCCAATGTCAGAGAAGGGGGGCAGGAGTGTCATTGGGTAAGGCGTGAATAACCCTTACATTGTAGCAACTTTTGAATGGGACATTGTGGGCATTGGCATGTAATTTAACTGCCAGAGATATATATATATATATATATATATAATGGTAAATGGACAAAAATTGGAACAAGTATGTAGTTTCAAATATCTTGGCAGTATTTTAGCGCAGGATGGAACTAGTACACAGGACATCAGAAGTAGGATTGCAATGGCAAAAGCAGCATTTAACGAGAAGAAGGAGCTTCTCACAAGCAAGAAAATAAATTTAGAAACAAGGAAGAAATTAGCAAAATGCTACATATGGAGCATAGCTCTATATGGTGCAGAGACGTGGCCGATAAGGAGAAAGGAGGAAAAATATTTAGAAAGTTTTGAGATGTGGGTATGGAGGAGAATGATGAAAGTGAAATGGACAGAGAGGAAGAGAAATGAAGAAGTATTAGAAATGGTGGGAGAAGATAGGATGCTAATAAAAACAATCAGGAAAAGAAAAGCAATTTGGATAGGGCACATATTGAGAAGACAGTGTTTACAAAGGACTATCTTAGAAGGAAAAATTAGTGGAAGAAGAGGAAGAGGGAGAAAAAGAATAGGAATATTAGATAATATAAAGCAGGGATATAATACTTATAGAGATATAAAAGAGGCTCCTAGGGAGAGAGAGAAATGGAGGCAGTGATTCAGTTAAAACCTGTCTTTGGACAGAAGCATGATGAATGAATGAATATATATATATGTGTGTGTGTGTGTGTATTAACTTAAAGAAAAGAAAAGGTAGTGATGAGGGTGGCAACAAGGTGTTGAGGGAAGCCCAGCAGACATTTACCAAGTTGGGGACCAAGTTGGCAGGCTGCCGGGAGCATCGAAGAGACACGTAAAACACACGAACACAAAAAAAAACACGCAAGCTTATCAGGCTTATGCCCTTATTCAGCGAAAGATTATCTGTATATATATATATATATATATATATATATATATATATATACACACACACACACACATAAAAAAACACGCAAGCTTATCAGGCTTATGCCCTTATTCAGCGAAAGATTATCTGTATATATATATATATATATACACACACACACACACATTATTGATTACAATTGTATTACAGTAAGCAATAACGGAGTGATTGTTGATTATCTCCTGCTGGTAATGTAACAGATTTTACCATGCAAAGTAGTTTTCCCTGCAGAAGCCTGCTATATGCTGTTCCTGAATAAGTGAAGGCAGATTGTTGCAAAGAGCTTGGAAAGATAATCAATCACAAAATTTAGCTGTCTCACATATTTTTCCACAGGTAGCGTTTTAGTGTCTCCATTTTATGCACTTTTAAAATGCCTTTAAGCGTTGAAAATGTCGCAAGGGCTATGGCTTTGGTTGAAAATGGCTGCTCTCTTTGTTATGCTGCTAAATTTATTGGTGCCTGTCTTACCACCCTTCATCAAACTGTCCATTGCTTCCGGGAGTCTCAAAGTTACACAATGAGGCCCGGATCAGGTCGACAAAGGAAGACTTCAGCTCGAGATGATCAGTTTATTCTGTCACAATTGTAGCGAATTAGACACACCACAGCTGAAGAGGATCGAAACCGACTGCAGCAAGTGTGGCAGGTGAATGTGAGCAAGCAAACAGTAAGAAGAAGACTGCAGGAAGTAAACTTGAGCTCATGCAGACCTGCTACAGGTTCTGAACTGACCCCACCACATCGAACAGCTCATCTTCAGTTTGCACGAGAACATCTGCAGTGGACATTGGAGCAATGGGTCACAGTTCTGTTTTTGAAAGAGTCCAAATTCTCCCTATGATCACCAGACGGAAGAGGGAGTCTGGAGAAGACCTGGAGAGCATTTTGCAGAGTGTACATTTGCACAAAGGTTGCTGTTCCATGGAGGTTCCATCATGGTATGGACTGGTATTTCCTTTGATTCTCATATGGAGCTCGTCTTCATTAAGAACGGATCTCTCATTGCCCACCGCTACATTGAAGAGGTCCTGATTAACCACGTGGTTCCCTTTGCACCATTTACTGGGAACAGTTTTATCATGATGCATGACAATGCTTGTCTGCATGCCACTTCCTACATATCCCAATATCTGGTTGAGGTGGGAATTGCTTGGATGGACTGGTCAGCATGGAGCCCGGACATGAACCCCATCAAACATCTCGGGGACTTAATAGAGATGAGCATCTGTAGTTATGCTGCCATACCAGAGATGTTAAACGACCATTGGTTGACACTTCAGAAGGAGTGGGACAAGATCCCACAAGAAGAGATAAGGACCCTAATTTAAAGTATGCACCGGAGGATGCAGGCACTAATTATGGCCCGAGGAGGAAATAAGCGTTACTGACTGTGTTAAATTCACAATTTTGGAATTTTTTGTCATAACATTAAGACATCAATCATAAGTTTTGCGAATCATTTTTTAATTGTCGTTAATCTCTCATTTGAATAAAAATTGAACCAAATGTTCATTTTTGATATTTTTTCTAAACAAGTATTGCAATATATATATATATATATATATATATATATATATATATATATATATATATATATATATTAACTAAAGGAAAAGAAAAGGTAGTGATGAGGGTGGCAACAAGGTGTTGAGGGAAGCCCAGCGGACACTTAAAATATATATATATATATATATATATATGGATGTCAACAAGGTGTTGGGATGAGGAAACCCAGTGAGCACTCACCAATCAGACGACTTCAGGTTGGCGAGGCCCCGGGGATGTCGAAGCGACACACGTAAAATAACACATATATATATATATATATATATATATATATATATATATATATATCAACCTCCCCACATCACCCTGTCATTCCCCGCCCAGTGTGTCACTGTCAGTTACTCTATCGCTGAAGAAGGGCATAGACCCGATAAGCTTGCTTGTTTTTTTGTGTTTTTTGTGTACGTGTTTTCAACGTGTCTCTTCGACGCTCCCAGCAGCCTGCCATCTTGGTCCCCGACTTGGTAAGTGTCCGCTGGGCTTCCTTCAACACCTTGTTGCCACCCTCATCACTACCTTTTCTTTGCCTTAAGTTAATATATATATATATATGGTCATATTAGGCAAATATAAGATACTACTCAAACATTAGACAACTCTTGTTTAGAATGCAAAAATAGGAAAAAACATCATCTTATATTCTGGTAAATACGGTATGTAATATGTAGAATTTTGACACAGAGCTGAGTATTACTCTCTCTCTTATGTATCTAAGCCATAAAATTATGAGGATGTCATGCCATCAATCAATGTTAATGTAATTTTTCATTTATATGATAATGATATAAATAAGTACAATATCATTTTTTTTACTTTAAATTCAGCTAAATGTATTGCTTCAAAAACATTAGTTTTTTATTGTATTGTTATAAAATTCTGTGTTGACTAATGAATAATTTCAAATTCACAGATTGCTGCTAGTGAAGATACAACAAAACAAGCCACAACCCAGTCTAACAATGCTGAAAACATGACACAAGCAAAACCAATCAGTATGGCTCCAACACCAATTGCTTCAAATCCCCCTGAAGGAGTTGGAAATAGAGTCGGACGGGAATGGGCATCTTCCATTGGTTAGAAACCTCAAATAACACTTCACTGCATTTAACCAGACTAATAATATTGGCAGCAAAAATGCTTTATCCTTCAAATTGTTTTTATTGCATAGACTTCTTCCTGTGGTGGCCAATTTTCACAAATCTTATATTTACCTAACATATCTTACATTATCTGAAATGAGAAGTAAAGTATACTCATATCCTCAGTCATTTTCATGTTTAAATGAGTTTAAAATATTAGTTATATTATATTATAATTCATCTAAAATTGATCTTATGTAAATACTTGGTGTTGCATACAAATTTTAAAATAAAAATTAAGGTTAATTTTGACCTATATATAACCGAAAAATTAATATACATTAAAACTTCCCCTAGCACAGGGATTGTGTTCTAGGACAAAAAGTTGCAAAAATCATGGAACCTATGGGAAAATGAGGTTAAATTCCAAGATTAAAAAATATGCTCTAAAAATAATTCCGTATTTACCCAAATTCAAGATGACCCTGAGTCTTAGCTGACTGTAAAAACACAAGAAAAGATTTTATGACCTAATTTCTCACTGAATGTATTTGGTGTGTATTTCAAACACACGTATTCAGTTTAGGTATAATAGTCCGTTCATTCATTGAAATGGTTTGTTACAAATATTTGTATGAGAAAAAAAAAACATTTTAAAAATATATTTTTTTAATTTAATATTGTTTTGATTGAATCTGGATTGTACATTTGCAATGATAAATTGCAGTAGATGTAATTACTTTATCTTATGTTTCCATCATTTAAAAAATCAATTAAACACTTATCTATACTTCTTATGGTTCTACAACAACTCATCACGATCAGATCGTCACAGTCAGTTCTTCGCACGTGAGTTCATCACATAAAAAATTCATCATGCATCAATTCATTGCACAATAAACTCATTGTGCATCATTTCATCACTCGAAAAATTCGTCACGAGACAAATTGGAAGGTGAGACACCATGACTGGTGAACGGCAGGGGGATACACTTTTCCACAAAAACATTTTTTATTATATTTCAATAATATCAGAATGAATCCCAATGCTCTTTGCAAATTACTCAAGGAGAGATTCATTGGATGGTATATGGCAGAGGATGATTCCCAACCCAACAAGTGTATCCCCCTGCTGTACACTAGTCATGGTTTCTTGCTTTCCAATTTGTCTTGTGACGAATATGTCCTGTGATGAATTTTTCTCATGACAAAATTGTTTCATGATGACTTTGTCAAGTGATGAATTGATGCATGATGAATTGACCACAATGTATTGACAGTATAGTACTTCATACTCAAAATTAGGGCAACCCTCGATTTTTTCAAGCTGAAATTTGGGAAAAACCTTGTCTTGTGTCATTATGGTATTTGCCACAAAATAATAAGTTTGTTTATAATTCCTTATATATAACATATACAATAATGCTATACAGCACTATGATGTTTTCTCAGTAAAATTGTAACATTTAAGATTAAATAATGTGAAAATATTTGCAGTATAACTCTGCTCACCCTTTTGGCCTACTGGAAACAGCATCCTGAGTACTCGCAAAATTCAGAGTGCAAAAATATTACATTTGTCAGTTGCCTGTTCACTAGAGAATTATTGAGCTCGTTGTAAAGCTGAAAATATTCAAGAATATACTCTCATAGATAAAAAAAATTAAACAAAGTACTTATCTCAGGTATCTTCAATAGCCACAACAAGGTTCAAGCCAACTTCAACAATAACTCAATAAAATTAAACAAATCACCGAAGAACATGGTTACAAGTCACAAATCATATACTGAATGGTCAAAAAATACAAAAATGCTGCCAACAAACAACCACTCAATTAAATCAAAAAAGTGATATAAAACTGAAATACGTAAAACTTAAATTTTTTTCATCACTCACTAAGGGAATGAACAAAACCTTTAACAACATGAATCATTCTGTCATTTATGCCTGCAACAGCGGCATTAAAAACATTTTGGGAAATGTGAAAAACAAAATTCAAAACATTAAGAAGCCTCGAATTTGCACAATAAAGCACACACTGTCCTAAATGTTATATAGGACGAACAAAAAGACAACTAAGGAAACTTTTCAAAGAACACATGGCACACTTCAATCACAGTAGATTTTTTAAATCAAGTATTGCTAAACACATCCAAGAATCGAGACAACTCAACAACAATAAACTATTTGAAATTAATAACATCAACAAATTCAAAACATTAGAGAGGTTGCACATCTTCTAAACTGAAACTAAATCCATTAACAGCAATCTTGTACCAATTCCATGTTCTCTGATGTATATTTCCTTGCAAAACATTACACCAATTTCTTAGAAGAAATCTTAGGGGTTTAACCCAGGCTGCCATTTTCCCCCTTCTCTGGAAATAAACTTTCTGCTCCCAAAGGTTCAAATACCTTCCCTTTCAAATTCCTATGCCACAGATCCTCTCCCTGCACACACCCTTAATGGACATCCACTCTCCCACTCACACATAGAAACAACAAAAATAACAGCACGTGTTCTTTTAGAATCTACATTTGGTGACTTACCACTGAAAATCAAAACCTTATTCTGACTATTGGATATACCTGAGATGAGTACTTTGTTCAATTTTTTTGATCTCTAAGTGCTTTTCCTTGAAGTCTCCTGTTGGTGTAGTGGTCTCAGTTATAGTCTGCCATGTAGAAGGACATGATTTTGTTCCTAATCACTTTTTTATTTCTTTTGACTGAAGCAAATTAAAGTGAAGTTTTTTAGAAGGTTGGGTTAGAACAGCATTTCTCAACCAGTGGTTCACATTCCCCTAGGGGTAATGGTGTATTTTTCACTTTCTTGGTCCTACAGTTCTTGCCAATGTATCTTAATTTCTTTCAAATTAGTTGCATGGTTTTCTTTTCATTTTTTTCTTATGCTTCAAGAATTATATTTTAATTTTACAGGGTATTGAATAGAAACTGATGACATTATCAGAGATTCTGATTTTATCGTAAATGTTTACATACTATGTGCTATATAAACTTTTTACTTTTCATGAATTAAACATGTTCAAAAAGATTTGTTTTTACAAAGTATTATAAGGGGGTTGCCACTAAAACTGTTACAAATCAAGGTGTTTATGAAGACAAAAGGTTAATCCAATGCCATGTGACACCACAGTAGCATTTAAATGCCATATGATAAAGGCAGTGATAGGCGGGAATTTCCCACCCCTAGGCCAAATTATTCCCCCCCCCTTTTTGGCGCTTTTTCTCAAAGAGAATCACTCTTGTATTCAGTTTATCTGTCCACCCATCCATCTGCTGATCATAATAGTTTAATTCATCAAAAGTCTGTGTAATATTCATTTTTTATACCTGCCCTGAAATCCTGTTTTTCTTATCTCCCCTAGGCCATTGCCTACTTTGGCCTTATTTCAAATCTGTTACTAGATAAAGGTTAAACTTCAAGCTGATCAATTGTCTCAGCCTGTCTTAGACATCTCAAGCTGCCAAACTGTCATATCCAAATAAAATTTGAAATAACTCACAAATAACACTTTTAATTAATTAAATGTCATAAAATCAAAATTGAAATTTCCTTTTCTCTATATAATTCTTGTTAAGTATTTTTTCTATGTAAATATCAGTCAGTTTTTAAAAGACAAGGCTATTTGGACATATTAGCTCTAATTTTCCCTCAGTAAACATTTCCATTAACTGTTTTTTTAATTCAAATTTAATTTCATGAACTTCAGATTTTGAAAGAAATTAATGTAACTTGTATGGGTTGTCATCAAATTCCTTGTATGTTGAGCAACCTTAACACCAGTCTTCTTACTCCTCCCCAGTATGCTGTTTTTCCTCCTCCTCTAGATCCTCCTTTGCAAGTGCCTCTGAGTAAAAATGAAGCAGCTCCTCCACGTCAACAACATTGACTCTCTCTTGCTGACTTTCGCTGTCCAGCTGAAAGATGTCATTCATTACAGTAGGGTCAGCAACCTCAAACCCTCGGAAGTTGAGGCATATACCATTCATGCTGATGCTGCTGACTTCCTTCCACAAAGAGCAGATGCTCTCAGTTGCCTTCATTATGCTGAATGACTTCCAAAAATTCCAGATAGACTGTTCTTGACCATCTGTAATCCCCACTAGGTGCTTGAATACATACCTTAGGTAGTAAGCTTTGAAGTTTGCTATGATGTCCTGATCAATTGGCTGCATAAGTCTTGTAGGGTGGAAGGTAAACCACTCCTACTCGCACAAGTGCATATAATGTTGAAGTTCTCTCAGTGATCTGATGCATTTTCAAACAGCAATAACATTCTTGAGTTCCAAGTTTCTCCTCTCGTAGTACTGCTTAACTGCAGGACGAAACTGGACACATACCACTGCTGAAAAATGTGAACTGTCACCCAGACCTTCTTGTTTGCCTTCCAAAAGGGGCCATCCTTAAATTACGTAAGGCCATTTTCCACTTTTTTGACCTCTCCCCCCCCCCCCTCCCCTTTGTAAGGCTCAGTAAGATATGAACCCTACCTCATCCCATCTTACGTAATTATCAGTGCTTTCATACATATCAAACCGGCACCTTTTTCTAAAGAAAAAAGCTCATTTAGACTTGTCAAAAGTGTTTTTCAGTACGATTACCGATCAGTTCAATTAGGTATTTGTGCTGAATAAGTACACTACCTTGAAAGACTCAACTTGTTTTTTTATTTTCGTGATTTTTTATTTCATACTTTGAACTGAAATAGAAACATTTCGAAACTCTTTTAATCAGTTAATAATTGCTTAAATAGTTCTGAAACAACAGTTTCATTAGTGAGTATTTGCATAATGTCATTTTGTTGGTCAAGAATAATTAAAATTCTTCCTTCATAAACTAAACTAAAACAAAATGAAATATCTGCTCTCCTTGCTCATAGAAAAAAAGAAACAAGCACAATGCGTCAGGATGAGCAAAGACATAATGTTTAAACATCTCCGAGTAGACATCAAAATTAAAGTTTAAACATTTACATCATGAATAATCTTAAAATTAATCAGTCGAAGAGTTCTTGAGCCTGAAGCTTCAACATATGCATTACAGACAATCTTAAAATTAATCACTTGTCCAAGGGATCTTGAGCCAATTCTCCAGCGACTCAATAACGGGTAGTGGATGAGCCAATCTGGTTGCCCCGTTAGCGTCAGGGTAGTCCTGCTGAGGGTCTAAATCATTCTCTGCGACCCATTCCACATCCTCCGCTCTAGTTTTGTCATCGTGCACGAAGCATAGAATTCTCGCCCTCACTACGCCTCTATGTGTACAGGCTTCACTGTCTCGGATGTTTGCGAGCTCGAGGAATGTTTGAGAGCCTTCATATGTGAGGTGATTCCCTTCTTAGTAGCAAAGTAATGCCCACAGATTGAACATGTTCTGCCGCATAATTGTGACTGCGATGTTGGACAATAGTAGGCATAAGGCAGATTTGGGAATGCCTCTCCACCTGGGAGCATTGGAATCATCAGAGCAAGTCTTTGAAAGAGAGGCAGAAATTTTGCATCCTCACTTTCTTCATAAAGTTGCATAGCTATCAGTGACCCTTCTGCCTGATCTTGTTTAATACGACAAGGGGGCGGAAGGAATCCAGTGGGAAGAATAGAGCACAGGTCACTTCTAAGTGGGCCACAGCAGGCAGTGTCAGTGCATTTGGAAACTGCAGTAGATATTGTGATTCATGAAAATGAGCTGCATACTAAGCATCATCTACATCTGGGGGCAAGTCGGGATCCCCACCTGGGTGCTTGTACTCCGCAATCACGGGATGGTTGTCTATAACCATCTCACTCCAAATGCTGGCCAGTGTCTCTCCAGCAGGGTTTTACCACTGCTGTTAAGATGGTCGCCATATGCATCATAATACAGGATAAGCCCTGAGAGTTGACTACTGAGGGGAGCCATCCTCCTCTCAACTTTATTGAATGCACTGCGACCAGGAGCATTGGTGATGATGAAAATTTCATCAAGATCGCACTCTTTCAAGTGCTGAACTGCATATGCAATAACTTTCGTGTACCTATAACAGAATTGGAAAAAACACTGTTACACATCCTTATGTATGGAGGACTTAAATCGCATCTCAAAATATGCAGAAAATATCAACAATTAATTATACATAGAGGGAAGTGTTGGAAGGTGAGTGAACTAAACTTACCTCGGATTTTCATCCGGCACCCCATCAGCAGATATGATGATTTCTATGCCTGTATAGACAGAAAGGGTCAGTGTATGTTGCTCCACTATTACCCAGTTGAAGTCTGGAAGCTTCACTGACCACTGGACGTGCATCAGGATTAGGGACTGCTTTTGTGCCGCTGTCATGCCGATAGGCACTCGTGCCTTGTCGTCTTGGGATATAAAAGCAACTTGCTGCGGACAAAGCATGGATGCCGACTCTAGGTATCAGATAGATGCTGTGCAAAACCGACCATCTGGGTGGGCTTTATGGCTGTCACTTTTTGCCCTGTGGAGCCTCACCAGAACATTCACAACCTGTCTCTTTCCCTCGAGAGTAGCAGAGTTTTTTGGGAGAAACCTCACATACATACTTGAAAACCCATTTCTTGGAGTTTCTCATGCAGGTCGTCTAGTGTCTTGCAAGATCTAATCTCCTCCATTCGATGACAGTCATGTATGGCCATACCAAATGCATCAATGTCCACAATCGTTTTCAGAAGGTCCGGCTGGTCCTCCTCAACTCGTGGTCTACCAACTGTTTTATTAAGGCGCAGAGTTGAGGCAGTGGCTGCATTAGTAGAGCACAGCTGTGCTAGTTTTTGTTATCGAGAATCCTGAAATTTCCTTTGATACTCAGTATTCAGACGTTTGGTCTTCAATTTTTGCTTCATTTTTGCCAGTTCCATTTTAGTTTTTTGTATGTCATGTTGGGATGACTCACCACCAAGTTTGGAATCCCTGGCAAGAATCTGATTACTCAGCTTACTCTCTAGAGCTCGAATCTTGAGGCAACATCGTCTTGAGCGGGCTTTGAAAAATGTCTTTTCAAAACATCTGGCTTGGCTCGTGATGGATCATCTGGGTCTTCTTCTGCCAAGTCTTCAGCAATTAGCTCAATATTATCTACTGGTGCCTCCTTGGTAGGACCTGTGTCTGAAGGTGCTAAAGCTGAGGATAGAGAGGGTTTAGTTGTCATGCTACTCGTAGGTACAGATTCGCCTCGCACCTTGAATGTATTGAGCTGAGGGGATGAGCCTGCTGCTGACCTTGCTTTTCTGTCTAAATCCAATCAAGAAACATAATGAATACTGCTTCAGAGAACAACCCGGCTTTTCCTGACACGAGTTGCTAAAGATATAGTACCATTCTTGACTATGTAAATAACAAATAAAAACTATTTTAATCCATTGCAGAATATTTTTAAAAACTAAGGTGCAGGAGAGTATGCTCAGTACCATCAGCTAACTAACCTGTTTTGCAAAAAAAGCTAAGATGTTTCCTTTTTTCTTTACTGCCTGTGCATTGTAGAAGTCAATGCGCCCCTGTATGTAATCCGAAAACACTTCCTTGTCGGTAGCAAAGCACTGTTTTGCTTCTTTCCATTCACTGTTGGCCTGTTTTTGAGCATTCTCAGCACTTATGTTTGGGAAGGCACCCTTCAATGATTTAAAAAACCGTAGATGCAAGTCTCCTTGATTAGATGCCATGACTAGACAGTAGGTGAAAGAGTATGGCTCACCCATCTGCGGTGATGACTAGCGGTATACTGGGTCGTGGGTGGCGCAGCAATCTGATTCAGGAAACCTGATTGGCTGACAGCCGATGCATTAAAACTGCGCATGTCTGCCGCCATCTGTGCTGACTTTTCCAGGCCTGCCAGATGGGCTGTGTCAGGCAGGCAATGCACTGCGCGCTCATCATTCATATTTAACATTCTGAAATAGATTGGTATTCCCCCCATTGACTGTCAGTCACCCCACAGATTTAAGTAGTGGTTGAAATAATGCAATAATAAACCTTATGTAAGATGCCTCCTGAACCCCCACTCCCCCGATAAGGAAACAATGAAATGGCACACCCCTTAACCCCCCAAAAGCCTTACGTAATTTAAGGATGGACCCAAAGATGGGTAAATTTTCCTATGAGAACATCTTCATTCCTTGGGATGTTTCAGATTGATAGACAACCATGGGTTTCATCTTCACCTGCAGCATTGCCACTTAGCAGGAGTGTTAGTTGATATTTGGAAGCTTTAAACTAGGAACTGGGAATTTAATATTTGTAAAAGCATACACCTCCAAAAGAGGAATGACCTATCAAAATGAAACACAAATTCCAGAGGTCACTTGCAATGGCATCATGAAATTCATGTGCTTCCTGTTCAACATCACTCTTGCAGCCTCACCAGAGATATGTACACAGCAACCAATTGCAGTGTTTAAGCTTCTCAAATCAACCTCCATTAGTCTGAAATGTTTCTGTTGTCTCCTTACTCCTGCAGGTAGGTGAACATGCTTCTACCCTTCTCTATGAAGGTCCATTGGCTTATGGGCATATGACGCTGTCTGATTTTCTTTCCATATACCCAAGTGTCTTTCCATTTTGTTTTAAGTAAAATACTCCTTTAACATGTAGTCTTGGTTATTGTTCATTGTTCAATGGTGGATTATGAGGAAACTATTATCATGTTTTCACTCTTGAGAATGGTGCTAATGGTTTATTTAGCCAAACCCAAGTTATGGCCACATTCAACCTGATGTATACCTGCCTGGACATGCCTTATGGACTGCATTTTCACACCCATGGTGATGCTTTTCCTTGAGTGTGGCCATATTACCAGCACTCTCATTTGCAGGAGTTTTTCCAGACATGGTTTATAGATGCACATAAAAAATGTATAAATTAGGAAAAAGGGAGATATTACAATGGAGTAAACACACAACTACAGGAAGCAGTTAAAGCTGGTATGGACTGGTATTGATTGGCGTAGTGCCAGCCAGCAAATGCCACTCTCATTGTTTGAATGCAAAGCTCAGACAAAAGAGAAGAGTATTGCATATTTCATATTCCAATACAGAACTCCAACAAGATAAGCCTTATAATGAACCAACATTAACCTTTATTGTCTGTGTGTACACTTAACCCTCCTTAAGGACTGCATAACCTTACAGAGGTGGGAGGGTTTGTGTACTCTTATGAACCAAAGGGTTATGCCAGCGGGAGATAATTCTCCTGGTAGGACCATCCAAGCTGGAAAGGTCTGAGGGGAAGAGTCAGGCTAAGAAGCATTCTTGGGGGTTTTACATCCCCCTATGCAAGGGCAGCAGCTTGCACAGAACCTCTGTAGGTGGTGATCATATGGATCTGAGCAGGTACAGATGGGTAATCACACTCTTGTGGAACTGCGATGAGGAAAGCAAGGGAAAACTACATCATTATATTTCCCATGATAGGCTGAAAAGCTGAAAATACCTCTATGGATCTCTCTGGGGTAAAATATTCTGGAGGTAAAACAGTCCCCCAATCAGATTTCCGGGTGGGGACTACCCTAGGGGATGCACAGAGGAAATGTAACATTAATAAGAAGAAAGCAAGTAGTGAGAAATTAAGAATAGGCACATGGAATGTTAGGACTATGAATTCAGGGGGTAAACTAGAGAACTTAAAAAGGGAAATGAGAAGGAATAATTTAGGTATAGTAGGTCTTAGTGAAGTTCGGTGGGAAGGAGAAGGCGAGATAAATTCAGATGAATTTAAGATTATTTACTCGGGAGGAGAGAAAAAGGAAAGGGGAGTGGCGATTATAATGAGAAAAGAGATAGCTGAAAGAATTAGCAAGGTAGTGACAGTTAATGATAGATTAATAACCGTAAAACATCAGATGGAGCCAGTGGAAATGCTTATAATTCAAGGGTATATGCCAACAACTAATGCTGGTGATGACGAAGTAGATGAAATGTATGAACAGATTACAGAGATATTGGAGGAGGAGGGAAAAGGAAGGATCACCGCCATAGTAATGGGAGACTGGAATAGTGTAGTCGGAGAGGGACAGGATGATAACATAGTGGGAAAATATGGACTAGGGAAGAGAAATGAAAGAGGGGAAAAATTTGTGGAATTCTGCCATAGAAATAGATTGATTGTAACTAATACATGGTTTAAGCATCACCAACGGAGACTTTACTCATGGAGAAGCCCAGGAGACCAGAGACGATACCAGATAGATTATATACTATTCAATGAAAGATTTAGAAATACCATTAAAAATGTGAAAACACTACCAGGGGCAGATATTGAATCCGACCAAAACCTTTTGGTGGCAAATACACAATGTAGACTGAAGAGCATTAACAGAAACATAAGACTTAACAAGAAATGGAACTTAGAGGAACTCTTTAAGAACAAGGAGTCTATCATGACTGAGTTGGAGGAAAGGTTAGGGGAGAGAGCTGAAGAAAATAGGAACAATGAAGATGAGGAGTGAGATACATCCATAGCAACATTAAAGATGTAATGGAAAAGAAGGTAGGAAAGATAACGGGTAAAAGAAACAAAAAACCCTGGGTCACAGTAGCCATGCTGCAAAGAGAGAGAGAAGAAAGTGGAAGAACATAAATACTGAAGAAGGCCTAAGAAAATACAAGGAGTTAAATAATGCTTTAAAAAGGGTAACAGATAAAGACAGAGAACAGTGGATAAATGAGAAATGTGAGGAAAAGGTCGAGTGGGAAAGAATTTGTAGAACAGACCTCATGTATAGCAAAGCAAGGGAACTATTCAAGAAAAAAGCAAGAAAGATAAGACATAAAGGAATCATGAACAAAAGTGTTAAAATAGTCTCGGAGCCAGACAATGTAAAGAATGTCTGGAAAGAATACATTGAGGTGCTGTATGACAAAGAAGGAAAACCAAGAAATATTGAATTAAATGAAAAAGAGGATGTGGAAAAAGATCAGCTAGGACCAAGTATTCTCTAGTCTGAAGTTAAAAGAGCAATTGATGACATGAAAAGAAGGAAGGCTGTTGGGATATACCAGTAGATGTTCTTAAGGTTTTGGTGGCGAAAGCAGTTAAGCAACTCACAAAATTCTGTAACCAATTATATGATACTGGCATATGGCCTGAAGATTTTTTAGATGTTGTTATGGTACCACTGGAGAAAAAGAACAATGCAAAATGTTGTAAGGATTACAGAGTTATTAGTTTAATTTCTCATACAGCTAAAGTTCTAACCAGAATAATAACCAAAAGAATTGAAGGTAAAATAGAAAAGGAGCTGCAAGATAATCAGTTTGGTTTTAGAAGAGGAAGAGGGACTAGAGATGCTATAGGATGTATGAGGATGATGATAGAAAGAGCGCCTGAAGTCAATAAAGATATGTATTTTTGTTTTGTAGATTGGGAGAAAGCTTTTGACTGAGTGAAATGGAATAAAATGTTGGGTATTTTAAATAAAATAGAAATAGATTGAAAAGATAAAAGACTGCTTAAAAACCTTTACTTTGATCAAAAGATTAGAGTCAGGGTTGAAGCAGAAGAAACAGAAAGTACTTCAATAGGGAGGGGAGTAAGGCTAAAACAGAAACAATAACAGAAGAAGTGTTGATGGAAGAGAAAGGATTTAAGATAGGAGGTGGAATTATTACCACCATTAAATATGCAGATGATCAGGGATTAATAGCAGAAGATAAGAAAGAACATCAGAGGATGACAGACAGACTAGTGGAGGTTGGCCAACAATATGGAATGAAGATCAATGCCAAAAAAATGAAAGTCATGGTGGTTTCAAAGGAACATAAAGAATTAAATATAATGGTAAATGGTCAAAAATTGGAACAAGTAAGTAGTTTCAAATATCTTGGCAGTATTTTAGCACAGGATGGAAGTAGTACACAGGACATCAGAAGTAGGATTGCAATGGCAAAAGCAGCATTTAACGAGGAGCTTCTTACAAGCAAGAAAATAAATTTAGAAATAAGGAAGAAATTAGTTAAATGCAACATATGGAGCGTAGCTCTTTATGGTGCAGAGACGTGGACGGTAAGGAGAAAGGAGGAAATATATTTAGAAAGTTTTGAGATGTGGGTATGGAGGAGGATGATGAAAGTGAAATGGACAGAGAGGAAGAGAAACGAAGAGGTATTTGAAATGGTGGGAGAAGAAAGGATGCTGATAAAAACAATCAGGAAAAGAAAAGCAAATTGGATAGGGCACATATTGAGAAGACAGTGTTTACAAAGGACGTTAATTCTGAAGTGGCAAGCCTCATTAATTATGTTTACTTGTCCTATGACAGATCCCTCAGTCCACAGTTAATAGTCTGCAGTCCCTTAAGGTATTCCTCAGCCTCAAAGGTTAATGTCACTTTCTCAGATCAAAACCCCTGTCTTTCTCATTTCTTCTATTGTCTAATAACATGCTCCAATTAACAATGACAGCCAGATTTGTTTTCTTTTAATAAGTATGAGATTCCTTTCAGCTGATCATTGAAATATTAAAATTCCTTATCATTCCATTTCTATCTGAAAAACACAATAGAGGATATGCTAGAAGTTTATTCTGTTGATTTCTACCACCATTCACCAGAAATTTATTTGCAGCATATTTATGACCTCACAATCATATTCTCTACATGAAATTAATGTCAATTAATTCTAGTTGATTCTAGTTCTACACAACTTGTAATCCATAAATCTTTGCTTGAATAACCTCTGGTATCATTTTGGGAGCAGCTGTCCAGCTTGGTCCAGCTGTTTAGCTGCTAATGTTAATTCAGTAACTATTATTTGATACAATATGTATATTGGTTTCTTTGCTAGACTAAAAATTGCATAGCGGGATTTTATGCTTTCATGTTGATTGTTCTTATTTACTTCAATAGATACCAGTTGTAGTGTTTCACCTTAGTTGATCAGTTGTGATCAGTTGTAGTGCCGACGTGAAGTTTGTACTGCTATTATTTAATCTGTGTGCGACTTAGTTCGACATTTCTTTACGACTTAGACTAATTTAAATGATATGCAGGCAGCTTCGTGGATAGTTGATGACAATAATGAGGAATCTTTCATAGACGTGGATAAATCAATGGAGTATGAAGGAGAATATAGTTGCTGGTCCTTACTCCCGGACCTTATTCTTGAAAAAATATTTTCATATCTCACAATCAGAGAACGGTACTACGCTTCACTTGTATGCCGTCGTTGGAGTGATGCCTTCAATTTGCCTCACGTTTGGTCAAGATTTGTTTTCGAGGAATACACTCTTACTCGGCGGAAATTCAATTATTATATGGATTGGCAGTTCTCGGTTGCATCCAGTTTCATGTTCCTTCAATGGAGCTATGTCGGTGAACAATTTGGACATGCAATTGTTTAGTTACAGGAGTTTTTGTATTTCTGCCTTCTCCTCGTGTGGATTTTCTCCGGGAAGCCTTCGTCGTGCGGCGTGCCCTGCTTCCTTGCCGGGTTACAACCACCCTCCTGCGCAGTGTTTTCGTCTTCTTCTCTGTCTTTTGCTGCTCTCCGGTGATGTGCATTTAAATCCTGGTCCCCATGTGTGTTCTTCGCTAAATGTTTATTATCAGAATATCCGTAGTTTAAAAAACAAACTTGGCACCCTAGACTCATATTTTCATGGGCTATGTACATTTGAACTTGTCGCTCTCACCAAGACATGGCTCAATAGTAGTGTTTGTGGTGGTGAACTGTCTTTGACAAAAACACATCAAATCTTCAGACGCGATCGAGAACTAAAACGCGGCGGTGGAGTGCTTCTGGCGGTTGACTCTTCTTTACCCGCCAAACGTCGCAATGACTTAGAAACTTGCCCCGAAATGTTATGGGTTGAAGTAACTGCTTCCTTAAATTCAACTCAGTCACATCAGAAGAAATTATTTATTGGCACTTTTTATTGTCCTCCTTCAAGTGATTTATCAGTTTTGGACGATTGTTTTAATTGTGTGTCACATGTTCGTAGTCTAGGGGATATTATTGTGGTTGGTGACTTTAATTTGAGCATTGACTGGTCGTCTCCATCTGATGGTATAGCCTCCAATAGACAAGATGTTTTTTTCATTCATCACTTCATTAGTGGACTTGGACTCAGGCAGTACAGCATGCTCAAAACTAGAAATTTGGCAACCCTTGATTATGTTCTCTCGTCTGTGCAAGTAAGCGTTTCCCCCGGTAGCGATATTTTCTCCTCCGACCACTCGTCCCTTGCCCTTTCTGTAGAACTCAGCGGGTGTTCTCCCTCAACTCCTTGGTCCTACTGTACCCCTTCCCACCGTCCGGGCTTTCCCATCTGGAAGAAGACTAACTGGGGTCATGTTAATGACACCATTAACTGCCTACCGTGGTGTCTCCTTGAGAATGGCACCGTCGACGATGCTCTAGAACTATTTTATGAATGGCTTGCCGCAGTTGTGAAGGACTGTGTCCCTCATCGTAAGCCCCGCTCAAGAAAATTTCCCCTATGGTTGAGAAGTGAAACTATTTTTGCATTGAAAAACAAGCACAGTGCTTGGTGCCTTTATAAACGCTTCCCGAATCCGCATACTTCAAAAACCTTTAGTGACCTTCGCCGACATGCAAATTTTCTGGTTAAAGTGGATTTTAACGATTATGTTTCTTCTGTCTCCTCGGAATGTGTTTCCAATCCCAAGCGCTTTTGGTCGATGATAAACTCCCGCCGTAACAACAGCTCCATTCCTTCAGAAATTTCTCACAGCAATGAAATAGCTGCCGGTCCATCACGCGCTGATCTCTTCAGCAAGTTCTTTTTATCGACTTACACTCCAAACTCATCCCTTAACACTTCCAACTTCCTTTGCGAAAGCGTTTGCTCTCACTCCCTTTCTTCAATTTCCACAACGCCTGAGGAATGCCTCAAACTTCTAAGTTCTCTTTCAGCTAATCGTGCTACCGACTCTGATCAGGTTGGGGCAATGTTTTTGAAGCACGCAGCGCCTTCATTATCCATACCTGTCTCTCTGCTTTTTAACAGATGCTTTACGGCGGGTTACTTCCCCACGAGTTGGAAAACGGGAAATATTTTTCCTCTTTTCAAGTCTGGTAAAAGGTCTTCCGTCGATTCTTATCGCCCAATTTCCCTTCTTCTTGTACTCTCAACTGTTTGCGAACGCATCATCCATCAGCGTCTCCTTTCTTTCACTCTCCCTGTCATTTCTAGTGAGCAGCATGGTTTCCTCCCAGGCTCCTCAACTTTAAGTAACATTTTAGTTTTGCATACACATATCACCGATTCCTTCGAACGTTCCTCGCAGTTGGATGTATGCTATATTGACTTTGCCAAAGCCTTCGACTCCATTAATCATCAACTTCTAATCTTTAAATTGGCTAACAGATACAATATACACGGCAATTTCCTTTCCCTTTTGGCTTCATTCTTAACAAATAGACCACAATGTGTAATACTTGACGGCTCTTCATCTTCAGTTGCTCTCATCTCGTCCGGCGTTCCCCAGGGTATGTGTAGTTGGTCCTTTACTTTTCGCGTTATTTGTTGATGATTTAGTCGAAGCTATTTCTTCCACATCTTGCAACATCCTCCTATATGCAGACGACTGTAAAATTTTCAGACAAATTAACTCAGATAAGGATTCCACTGCCCTACAAAACGCTCTTGATGCGCTCCTTTCATGGTCCAATCACTGGCGCCTTCGAATTAACCCGTCTAAATCCACAGTACTGTCAGACACACTACGCAGATCTCCTCTTAACTATCCATACAGGCTCTCTAGTCAAGTAATCCCCTCTGTCACCAACCAAAGGGACTTGGGAGTAATCTTCGACTCAAAGCTTCTTTTCCAAGATCATATTAAAAGTATTTCTTCCCGTGCTATGTCGTTAGTAGGTTTAATTTATTGTTATACAGAAATAACTGACATTTCCGCTCTTCGTACCTTTTTCTTTAGCTGCGTTCTCCCCATTCTTGATTACTGCTCCCCAATTTGGTGCACTGCTTCGCCTTCTACTCTCAAGCTCCTTGACCGACCCTTGAATTTCTTTCTGTCTGTAATTCGTTTTCGTCACCCTCCTTTCCATAACTCTTCACTTAGTGCCATACGAACCTCCCTAGGGATTCCATCCCTTACTGATCGACGTACTCACACTGACATTAAAGCATTTTCAAAAATTATTAATGGCAATTTTAGGTCACATGAGCTTCTTTCTCTATTTCCACTCCGGGTCCCTGCTCGTTCTACTCGCTTGAATGAGCTTTTTCACTGCCCTACCCCTCGCCTCTCAATCACTAAACGCTCCTTTCTCTATCGCCTTCCTGATCTTTGTAATAGTTTGCTGAAGCGCTTCCCTGACTATGACCCCTTCACTAAGTCTACTAACTTCCAATTTAAACCGAATATTTGATTTGTTTGGTTGCCTATTTTCCTTCCCCTTTCTTCCGTTTTGTTTGTATTTCTATTTGCTCCTTACCCTGATTTCGTGTGATTGGTGTACTATGTATGTCTTCTATGTATTTATTGCTAGAGTATTAGTTATTTTGTTTAATAGTTTTATTTTTGTTTTATTCTTTTTACTTCCTTGTTATGTGTCCAATGTAATTGGCCTTGTGCTGCTTTTGGGCTTTTTCAAATAAATAAATAAACTTGACTTAAAGTTCCAACATTTGGCTCAGCCCATTTCTAGTCTTATTCAACATTAATTTACCAAATTGTCAGATCATTACTAAACTGTTTCAAGTGCCTACCTTGTTTGCAACTCTTTTATTTTCTTTCTTCAGTTTCTTTTCATCTACTGAAGTACATTTAGATTGGTGGTTAATCTCATATTTATTTGAGAGTCAGACATATTATTTCATTTGCTTTAAATCCCATTAATCAGCAGAATCATTTTGTGTGGTTTCTTGAGTATGCCTTAGATTTATTTATTTTACTCTGCTGGTATGTGAATCATATCAACTAGGTATTTCTCTATAGATTATACAAGACTTTTACTGGATAACCAATGGCATTTTACCTCAATAGGAGTTTGTACTCTTTCCAATTGACCTTTTACAGCATAGGAACATGCAATCCTTTCAGAAAGACTAGCTGATAATCCATATGGAGAGTCATATATTGAATCAATAGCTAATAAAAATAATCAAATAAGCTAGATGGCTTTTGCTTATGTCTGAAATTAGCAAGATTTCCTATATTTGCCTTAACATAAACCTATATGGAAAAAATAATTTCCTTATTATTTAGCTGTTTCATCAAAAAATCCACTTTTATATTCAGTTTGTCCATTTGACTGTCTGATGCACTAACTCCTCCAAAACAAAAGCAGGTAGTAATTTTTGTTTTTTCACCAATTGATTTTGTACAATATTGTCCTGAATATAAGATGTGATTTTTTATCTAAAACTTGAGCCAAATAATTCATACTTGCCTTATAATTGCAGACTAATCTTTCTCGTAAATTCCTCGATTTGAATTATTAAAAAGGAGGTCGCCTTATATTCCGTGCCGCTTTATATTCAGGCCAATACGTGTTCTGTCTCGTTATGCACATGTCGAGGTCTGTCTGTCTGACATATTAACTCCTAAATGAAAACAGCCAGAGACTTTGTTTTTTCACTAATCTATTCTATATTTTGCCTGATTGTGCACATTTTCTTGGTTTGTCCATCTGTCAGTTTAAATTTTTTACCATTTACTCTCAACTTCAACAGCTCTTTCCTTACTTACCATATTTCTCTGCATATAAGATGCACTGGGGTATAAGTGCACCCTGGTTTTTTAGGAATAAAGTATTTTGGTACACCAAGGCAGTTAGAAAGGGCCATGTCAGTATCATTTCCAGCCTTGATTAAGTCCATATCTGGCAATATTTATAGATAATATTATAGCGTGATAACAGCTAAATATAATGTTTTAGATAAAATTAATTCATAAAATAAATAGGAATGATCTAAAATATAAATAATTGCTTCAAGACTTATGTTGCTAAATGTACCCTGTGTGAACTTGGCAGTCATATTAATTAGGCTGTTTGAGTGTGCCGCACATGTTGAACGTATAACTACCCTTTACCAATAGTACTTACTTAAACTTAAGTGCAGTTGATATTTTAATTCCTAATAAATTGCAAGCATATCCAATACTGATAATTATGCATTTCAAATCTACTGCTCACTTGCGGGTGCATCTCCGTGATCTTTCGATAGATGGCGCTAGTCCTTGGCAATAGAATTTGTATCAGATGTTTACAATTATCCACACAAGGTAGTAGAAAAAATAGCTTCTATGTAACTGTTGTTTCACTTTTATTTACTTATTTGATATGAGTTTTTGCATATTCAATCACCTGAAGCTTATAAGTTATAACTAATAGCATAGGCATATCTTTCCACTTTTGTGGCCATTTAGATCTCAATATATGTAACAATATTTATCCTAGGTGCTCACAAACTTTTTATCACATCTACCACAATTATAATGTTCCATAGCATTAATCGTGTTATTCAACTAAACTTACTAACTATTAAGAACTAAAACATATGACTACCATCGGAAGCACACCGATATTGTAATTACTGCAAGCGGAGATGTTATAAAGCGCAATAATGAAAATACGTATTTTGAATTTACATTGCATAAGGTATTACTGTAGATACTAACAAAATTTTCATTATTAACTATTAATAATGTATATTTTAATGTTTTTGCAATGAATTACTGCTAATTATTCCATTTTGGGGATGAGTGTGTTCAATAATGTTAGTATTGAGAACAGTAATAATCTTACCTTCAGCGTATAAGATGCAGGCTGATTTTGGGGGTCATTTTACTGGAAAAAAGTGCATCTTATATGCCAAGAAATACAGTATATTATTGTTAGTCTTTGTGTAGGGAAAAATAAGATTATAAAATAAGTGATAAATAATCAAGAATTTCTCTGAACTAGAATAGTACATGCCAAACAAATAACATGGCTAAATTATTTTAACTTTTTTAATCATTTATATTTTGTATCATTATTCATGCATACATATTAAAGTAATTTGGCTCATGAAAGCACTATTTAATTTTAAAAATCTAGAAACTCTCTATATTTGGTAGAGTTGTCTTGCAGATCTGAAACTAAAAGTTTAACTTTTTCTATAGGAACAATGGGACCGACACCAGAAGTGATACCTCTTGCTGAAGAATATGATTCAACATCCCCGTCAAGAAGAATACGGCGATCAGTACGTCCTAGGACCAATCCTGGACAGTCTCCTATTTCTGTAGTTTATGCATCCAACTATGATCCTGGAGTGCACTCTGATTGGCTTTCTCCTATATTCTCACCAATTGTGTATCGTGCAGCTGACATCCAAAAGGCCTTCTTCCTACTCCTTTTGCTTGTCATTGTTGGAGAGTTCTTCTCTGCACCAGCTGTACCACTTGCAGATGCTGCTGTGCTTTCACTACTGGGTAAATAAATGCATTGCAAAAATTTTGATGATGAATATGCAGTCATTCACTGTGTTATGCTGACCCTCTTTATGCTGTACACACTATTATCATCTTCTCACACTATAAACACATCCCACCATGCCTAGGGTTACCAGACATCCGGCAAAAGGAGGACATGTCCTCCTTCACTTTCTGTCCTCCTGGCATTTCAAATTTTAGGATTTTGTCTGGCTTTTTCTAGGAAGTGACTCCCTTGTCACACATACAACAATTCTGCACATGTACCGAGTGTTAACCTCTTCTTTTGCTTCTTCATTTGGAACTCTTGATTAGGTAAATCAGCTGTAGGATTTTTATGGGTTGCTCTGATAAAAACATATATAAATTGTAGTAGCGATTAACTTTTAATGGTGAACAGCTGCATGCCTCGCAGCCTACTCTACAGGAGCGCTTCTTGTATTCATAGCTTTAAAGTTAATTTGTAACAAAAGTGTGTGCACGCAATGTTGATTTGGAAATAAAACTGCACACTGCACTTCTTTTTTTAAGTAATGATGAAACGTTACTTTGTAAATAATATGTATACTCCCAGTGTTAATTTTCAAATGAGGCACTTGTTTTGTGTCTTTGAAAAATCGTTTAACTCTGAAGTGAACCGTTTATATTGATTTTTTTGTTTTAATAAGTGAGTCGTTTAACTTCGAAATCATTTAAAGCGAACTTGTTGAAAGCGAGGGAGACCTGTAACAGTAACTTTTGGATGCTTCTTAGTTCTCATTTAGTTAATTCACTGAAGAGCCCAATCCTATCTTATTCTCATTTTTAGTTGGAAAAAGATCCTTGAACTGAATTACTGTGGTACATATGTTACTGCTATGTATTTAATCGAAAATTATGATATTTATATATCTATTATGTTTACTAATGAGTAAAATAAATTCTTTTATTTTTGAATAAACATTTCAGAAACTCACCCCTCATTAAGAATAGCATCACTTAAAAGGAAGTGTAAATTCTCCAGTAATCTAAAATCAAAGTTTCCTTGTTTCGATGTCAAGCATAATGAAAGTGAGGCGAAGTGTTCTGTTTGTGACTGTTATGTCTCTGTTGCAAATAAGGGATTCTTGGATTTGGAGCATCACATTCAAAGTGAAAAACAGAAAAATGGTACGAATTTTGTCTTTGTGTGGAAAAGTGACATCCTTCTGTATCCAAAAAATTCGTTCAATATAAAAGCATGCGCCACTGAGGGAACCATAGCTTTCCATACGGTGAAACATCATCAGTCTTTCAAATCTATGGACTGCACTGCAAGTCTGTTAAGAGAATTATTTAAAGACTCGGAAGCTGCTCTCAACACAACATGCGCAAGAACGAATACTGAAGCAATAATGAATAAAGTGATCGCTCTCCATATTATCGATTTGATATTGAAGACAATGAGTGAAATATCTTGATTTGGAGTTGCAATGGATGCCAAAAATCATGGCCCACTTAACCCTTGAAATACCAAGGAGTGACCATTTTGGTCCAAGCATCAGTTGAGGAATTTTTTTGGGATATTGAAGTCATAGATACATTATATTTTACAAATAAATATCTTGTAGTATGTACATGTGTGTGGCAGTAAATTTCTATAAGAGCTTAGTCTTTTAGAAAATTAAGTTTTCAAAAATGAAGAGGGAATAGGGAGGCAGGCTCTAATTTTCCCAAGAAAACTCTCTCTTCCTTGGGTAGGCTACCTCCATTCTTTTGATATTTACTGAGAAGTATTGGTAAACTGTGATTTATATATGTCCACATTGCTTTGGCTTTGTCAATTGGGATTGCCGAGCAGCAAAGCCCCGGGATGCGCCTTTAGTGATCTACAGAGATCTGCTTGAGCAATTGCGAAATAACATGAATTTTTTGTGAGTAATAAATAGATAGTGTTTTATTTCATTAATGTCTATAATATGTAGTAAAAACATACAAGTGAAGTATGGACCAAAATGTTCCTCCCTTAGTACTTAATGGTAGTTTTGGACCTTGGTATTTCTATCCTTGTGCAGTATTTTGTTTGGAAAGAGGGTGGAATAGAAACAAAAGTTCTTGAATTAACTGCTATATCAGAGTATCTTGACGACTCTGGAGAGATTTGGTTTATCTTTGAAGTGTGTTTCCTTTACAGGTGACAATGCAAATGTAAATTTTGGAGGGGTGAATAGAGAGAAGGAAAACAATGTTATCTCATGCCATAGGGAGATGCTGAATAGGAAAATTGTGGTATCAGGCATCCTGCTCATATTCTCCACAACTGTATTCAACATGGTGCAGATGTATTAAAAATTGATGTGGAATCTCTCGTTTTCAAGATATTTAATTATTTTTCTGTATATACTGTTTGAACTAAGGCATTGAAAGAAATTTGTGAATTTATAGAAATTAACTATCAACTACTGTTATCTTCAACTAAGACCAGATGGCTTAGTTTAGCACCAGCTTTAGAAAGACAATTGAAATTGTTTCCTGCTTCAAAACAGTATTTCCTGTCCCTTACTTGACTGCCAACACTGATAAAAACCTTTTTTGAAAGTGAAATTTCTGAACTGTACCTTCGTTTCTTGGTCTCGCTTACATCTGTTTTCCAAAACAAAATTGAGGCTATAGTAAAAAAAATAACTGTTTTAGAAATTGTGGCTTTGCTTAAAACAACATTAGTTTCTTTAAAAATAAGGATTCGGGAAATTTTTTTGCCCTTATCAGTCAGGGATATTATTGAAACGTTACAGGCAAAGGGTATGGGTGAAGAATGTCGGAGTTTTGTTGAAGAAACGCAGCTTGTTTATCAAGAATGCATTCTTTATTAAGAAAAGTGGATAAATCAATTTGAGGAATTTCAGTGTTTTGAGAGGATGGAATTAAAGAACAAAAATTTCAGATATGATACCGTGTTTGAGTTATCTCAAGAAATAGGAAACTATTATTGATGACGAGAAGTTACTTGATCAATATAACAATCTTAAGTTATTCATAGAAAACAAAGACTATCATTTCTTTGATGTCCCATTTCATGAACAGTGGAGCTCATTTTTTAGAAGCTGCAATAATAAAGATTGTTATTCTGAGCTTTTAAAAATATGCGAGTGTGTTTTTTGCATTCAAGGATATAATGCCAATGTAGAAAGGGTCTTTTCTCTAATAAATTATCAGTGGGCCCCGGAAAGAAATAGAGTGTCTGTGAAAATAATAAAGGGAATTATTATGATCCAGTGTAATATGATAAACTTTTCTTGTAAAGATTTCCATTCTTACCTTCTTAAGAATGAAGATCTTCTTAAAAAGGTAATTTCTTCTGAGAAGTATATTAGTGAATAAAATTCATCTTATTACACTATATAAGCATTTTGAGTATTTTTGTTATTTCTATTGGTTCCTTGGTGAATTAATTTGTTGCTGCTTCACCTTTTTGCCCTTTTTCCTCGGAAGTGAATGTCTGGCTTTTTACTCCTTTATCCTCCATTTTTTCCACATATGTCCTCCATTCTAACTTTGGACATCTGGTAACCATAACCATGCCCTACCATCATTTCCACAGAACAGAAAACTCTCACCATTTGTGGTGGATATATTCCTGAGACACCCCTGAATGGCAAAACAATGAACCTATGAGAAAAATCAAAAAATACATCACGTTAAGAAGTGTATGCGTCAATCTATCATGGTTTGACATATTAAATGAGCTAACACTTCAATGAAGTATGTTTATGCATCTGATATTTGGTGAGCACCATGTGTTTTGTAAAGTGTTTACATACAATGTAAATCCTATGCTTTTGCTTCTATTATAAATAACTACAAACTACATTTTATTGCGGTTTGTCAGAGGTAAGAGTAAGAATGCAACATTCACACAACATTATTTTTCTTCTTACTGACTATCTTCAATACATATTTATAACTTTAAATATATGAAAAAACCTATCCGACACTATCTTAATAATAAAAGAAGCTGTCTGTATATCTGTGTGTCTTTGGCAGAAAATAAACTTAAGAGCTTCAAAATTTGTTGATCCTAAGAGTTGCAGCGCCAAAAAAGAATCCAAATCGGCTCTTGGGGTCCCGAGGGTCCACATTGTTGGTCCAAATGTCAGGTTTTTTAAGATATCTCAGCAACCAATTGACCGATTTTGACGAATTCTCCACTAATATCAATGTTTTGATGAGACACATTTTCAAGCCTAAAATGGATAAAATCGGTCTATCATCAATGGTTGTAATGTAAGGGTTGATCCAAATTTCACGATTTCGTGAGGTCCCCATTAAATGGTCAGTCCAATTTTCGGCAATGTCCGTCTGCCTGTATGCATATATCAGGAAAGATCTGGCTGAACCCATTTCAACCAAATTTGGTAGGTACATAGAATCTTTACATAAATACATGACCAAAATGAAATTTGGACTGGATAGACCAAGCAGGGGTGCCACAATTGCAAAATGAAATTTTCTGTAGTTATGCTTTTGGAAGGAAATGGCCAAACCAATTTCAACCAAATTTGGTACATAGAATCTTAACATAAACTCATGACCAAAATGGCATATTTAGACCAGATCGACCAAGCAGGGGTGCCACAATTGCAGAATAAATCTTTTTGGTAATTATGCTTTTGGAAGGAATTGACATAATCGAATTCAACCAAATTTGGTACATAGAAGTTACACATAAATTCGTGACCAAAATGACATATTTTGGCCTGATTAACTAAGTAGGGGTGCCACAATTGCAAAGTTAAACTTTTCGATAGTTATGAATTTGGTTGGAATTGGCCGAACCAATTTCAACGAAATTTTGTATTAAGGAGTTGTGCAACATAAAAGAAAAACGAAATTAAGATTTTTAGGATAGGTATAGAAAGCAGGGCTGCCACAATAAAAGTAATAAAAGTTTTATTTTTACAAGTGTTTGTGTTGGACTGTCCGCATCGATTTTAACCAAATTATAATATTTACATACACACATATACATGGGCGTCGGCAGAAAATCTTGCGGGGGGGGGGCAAAACACAAAAATGCCTAACACACAGGGGCAGATACGATTTTTCAAACCCGTGATAATTTTGCTTAACTGACCTCCAGGTGACGACAAATCTACACCAAAAAACCAAATTCTATTGAAATTAGCTTAAGGTACGTTTGTCTTGAGTTTTTCACTTTTTGTATGATGATTGTTTTTCCCTTGAAGCATGGTAAAATGTACTCTGACAGGCTTAAAATATATGTATTAATAATTGATTTGCCTAATTTCACGGAACGATCAACGTCGAATATAAATATTGCATGTTTATAATATATTTAAAACACACACCTTTAACGAACAACAATGAATGTGTACATTTGCATTGGCAGAACATTTTTCCGGTTAAAATACATAATGAGAAAACAACAAATAAAATTCATACAAATTTATTTATTTACAAAAACTATTAACAAAAACAGAATAGTCGTTCTCAAAATCACAGAAATAAATTTTTAAACAAAAATTGCTAATGCCTTGTGGCAGCACCAAACTTTTCTACTTCTTGGTCCATAAATATTTTTTTGTTTTCATTTACATATTTCCTATGTATGCTTAACATACACAGCCCAGACAAACCATCATCAGCCATAGTTGACCTTAACCAAGTCTTAACTCCCTTCATTGTACTAAAACTTCGTTCTATCGTACAAGTAGAAACAGGCAATGTTAATGCAATTAAACTGCTTTCCTAATAGCCGGGTAAAGGTCTGTGTGATCAATCAAATCAATTATGCCATTCTCCAACTCAAAATCCGCCTTACTTGACCACATACCATGTCATCGCTTCATTTTCCAAATTATCGATTTCATAAATTATGTTTATATTCAAAATTCTGTTTTTATACTCCTGTCGTCCCAATTTACTCATTTGTTTTGGACAGAGTATAAAAAGATTGAAGTGCTTCTCATTTTTTGGAGAAAATCTGCATTCAAGTGATGAGATAATCAAGTCTAAATATGGAATAAAAACAGAACGACGATAATAATCCTCCACAGGCAAATCTTTGAAATTGGATCGATAGGTCTGGCGTGCACATGTTCTTGGTAGCATTAGATTAATGTTCAGTTTTTCGGCTAGATCCTTAACTTCCAAAAAAATGTCGTTAATGTGAATATCAAAATTTGTCTGTGATTTCGGAGCACTATTAAAGGCTTTAGCATATGCTCATGAGCTTTCAAAATATCCAACTGAACGGCCTGAAGAGCTTGCGTTACTGGTTCTAGTATTGATGAATAAGTCGAAATAATAATGAGACTGAGCAAAAAACTTGTTGTGTTTGTGACATTGACTAGTTGATGGGATGGGATGCTTTACCAAACTCTGTTTCAGCTATTTGGTTTAATTTTTCGTGCATTTTTAAAAAGTTAGACGTGAAAATCCTAATACTTTTGTACTTAGCACTCCAACGAGTTTCGCATAGCATTGGTATAGACAGAATCAAAGATCTTCTTTTAGGACTGCCACGAAAATAGTTTATAATGGCTTTGACTGAGCCAATGGTGTTCCTTATTTCTGGCACTGCATTTAAATCATGTTCAACTAGATTTTGTCTGTGTGCAGAACAATGCACGAAAATGGCTTTAGGAGATATTTCTTTAATAATGCTCTGCACTCCTCGCTCCTTCCCAGCCATTGTTGCACATCCATCATACCCTTGTCCAATTAAGTTTTCAAGGCGCAGCCCGAACTGTGTAAATTTATTCATTATAGTTTCAGCAATAGACTTTGCATCAAAACTAGTAAGGGTTGCAAACCCCAAAAATTCTTCTCGTATCATGTTCTTACTGTCTACAAATCGCACACCAAGAGACAATTGTTCTTTACCTGATATGTCAGTGGTTTCATCTGCTAATATAGAAAATCCGACTGATTTATTGACTTCTGCAACGATTTTCTGCCTAATGTTCTCTTCACAGAGTCCAATCAGCTCATGTTCTATTTGCACCGATGTGTATCAAGCACTAGCTGAAGAATTTTCTAAACGTTTACAAAGTGATTCATCCCCTGCTTCGATCCAAAATTCGTAAAGGCTTTGCACGTTCCCAATATTGCTGGTTTTTCCACGAAGTGCAATGTCGTGTGTGCCACAAAATATGAGAGTGGATAATTTGGGAAACAGTATCTTTATATTTTCTTCAACTTTTAGCATTTGATGAACTGTCAATTTGACAAACAATATTCTGTTCTGGGTTTTTCTTTATTTTTAAAAAATTACTGTCATCTTTTTGTGCATATTTGTGCCAGGAACTCGAAAGATGATTTTTAGCACTCTGTTGAAAATCTTTGTATTTTGTGAATGGCTTATTGATGAAAGCTCCTTGTGTGCCTCGATGAACAGCTTGTGGAAATAATATGCAATATTTGAAAACTGCACCTTTGAGTTTTATTGAGTAACCAAGCCATGGAGTATATTGATCAAGCCATGTGTAGCGGAAATTTCGTGAACCATTTGAATCTTTTTTAAAATCATATCTTTCTAAAAATGTGTATGTTTGTTCCAGAAGGCTGTGTTTCTCATCGTCCATCATTTTCCCAGATGAATTTATATGCAAACCAATATCGGTTGAATCACCATTAGAAAGAGCATCTTCAGACTTATCATTAGCACGACAACTTTCTACACATTTGCTTGTCGTAGAAGATAAATTTTCAGGTTCAAATTTTAAAACAGAAACGGAACTAGTGCTTGGCTGATCTGAAATTTTTGTGTGTTTCCTAGAGTCTTGGTCCTCATGAAGGCTTCGTTTTTTTTAATACTTTCTAATGTCCATTTCTGAAATAAGGGGTTTTCAAAAATCTTAATATAAAATGGCAATTAAGGGTAAAAAACAATCAAAAACAAATTTAACGTACTCTAAAAATTAATAAAAAACAATTAAAAAAATAACATTTACATTATGCACTAATGAGGTAAAAAATAAATTTTGATTTATAAAATGTCTCGGTTATAAAAGATTTTAACTCTTTTATAGCTTCTATCACTCTAATTTTACTGATATTAAAGTAAACTTAAGCAAAAACTTGGCAAATGATGTTGAAGGTCTTAGCGCAAGATTTGCAATTCTTACATATTTTTCCTTAGAATACGCCTAAAAACCTACCCCGGAATGCTAAACACATATGAATAAATATCAAAACTACCCTATATCTGATCTTAGTTCGGCTTGAAATTTTGTTATCAGCAATTATTTAGCTATAAACACAGCAAAATTCATTCTCTTGGCACAATATTTGCTTTTTCTTGGTTTATCGCTTTAATAAACTTAAGGAACAAATTGGCCAAAAAGTGAAAGGCTTAGCACAAGATTAGATTTTCTTACATATTTTTCCTTAAAATTAATTTCTAAAAACTTAACAAATATGGCTAAATTTCTTAACAACCATATGTCCAATCTTATTTCGGCTTGAAGTTTTGTTATTAGCAAATATTTAGCTATAAGCTTGGCAGAATTCATTCTCTTGACACAATATTTGCTAGTTTTTACTGTATACCGCTTTAAACATTAATTCTTAACTAATTTCCGTAATTAAGTTTGCAAGTATCTATATCCTGTCACTAATCACACTTGAATAGACTGCTGCAGTAAATATGCAATATATAATTTTAGTAGAAAGTACTTACTTATGATAGGCAAAAATACAGGAGTAGATAAAATGAAATCGAGGTTAATCAGTTATATTCATAAAATGTGTTCCTTGAAAAATCGATTATAAAAGATTATATTTAATATTAACTCAGCTTTGTACAATTTCATTTCGTCATAGCAAAATAAGTTAATTTGATTTTTAAATGTTCCCTTCTAAGAAATTATTATTTGATAACACAAATTTTCACACTATAATAGCTGCTTTTATTTATTTATTTAATAAGTTCAAAAACAGCACTCAGTCCTATTACATTGAACATTACAACCAGTAAATAATAAATGCATATAAAAATATATATAAAACAGTCAAATAAAACAATAAGGAGTTCAAAGGAAAACATCAGTATGAGGATCTTGCATCAGAGTTTGGTTATATAAGTTTGGGAGGGATAATCGATATATTGATATAAATTTCCTTTGCTATGTCCTCAAAAATCGCATAAAGCTCATGCTATGGTGGAAGTGCAAGGAAGTTGTATACTGTCGTTATTTTACAGATTTTTTTAGTTTTTCCTGTAAACGATCCTTAATGTTAAATCTGTTATGCACATGGTTTTTACAGATTTTATTTACATACAATTCTAAAGTAGATATATTTTTTATTTTTCCGAATATATGGAGTTATATGCATGGCATTGCAAAACGTTTTCGATATCTCATGCCTTCGTACGCATTGTACATACTTCAATTATTCGGAATTTGAAGACATAAACATTTGATTTTAAAATTCAATCTGAAGTTTGCAAAGTAAGTGAAATCATCGCTTTCAAATTGTTCGTTTTCACTTTATTTTGCTCTTAATCCGAGGACCGATCTGCATAAAAAGATGCTTATCTATACGTATGTATATGTATTTTGAAACATTCATGAAACGAAGGAACATTAAGGAATACATATGTCATTATTATACTTTGTTGTACTTAGAAAATCTTCAATTAGTAGAATGATAAAAGTGAATGAAAAATTGATAATTTTAGCTTATTAACCAATATTTCTTGGTCTGTATCTTGACCATAGATTTTTCTCGATAAATTTCATTGGACTGGAAATCTTATGCTAAAATGCATGTATTTTAAAGAAAATTGTACTTGCACCGTCGCTCCTGAACATCCACTCATCCTCTGGCCTATAAGGGGAAGGAAAATCCGCCACTGTTCGGACGTTGGAAAATATTATAAACAGACTTAAAGGCCCATCTGCACTGTTCCGAATGACAGATATTATCGTTTTGTTCTGCTATCTCGCATGCATCTGTTTATTAAGACATGAAATTTTTTTGACTGCTCCTAATTTTGGGCCTTCCCGATCCCCTTATTCACAGAGTCCTGCGCCCCGGGGATGTTGCCCCGGCATCCATGTCCTCTCGGTGACCCTACCTTATGTAGTTGATTCTAATAATTCATAGAAGTTCTTAATAAATATTACTTATTTAAAAAAAATCTTTTATAACGTGCACGCAACCTTTGTATTTAGTAATAGATAAACGAAACCTAAGATTTTGTTAATAAAAAAGATGTTTCTTACAATAAAGTGACGTTTGAATGGTAAAAATTCTCGCCATCCTTAGTTAACGTGTTAATTTATTAGACATTTCGAGTTTATTCCCATTTAAAAGTAAATTTTAACGAAATATTTACGTTTTTCATATTTCCAGGGGCGGGGCAACTGCCCCTCTTGCCCCCCCCCCCCTGCCGATGCCCATGCACATATACATATATCAAACCATAATAGCATATTTGGACAGGATCGACTAAACAAGGGTGCTACAATTACAAATTAAACTCTTTCGGTAACTATGGATTTGGAAGGAATTGGTCAACTAAATTTTGTATGTTTTTTTTTCAAAATTCCTGAATGATACCAAGATTTTTAAAGTGGAGGTTAAGAGCAGGGCTACCACAATAAATAAATAATTAAAATTGTTTGCAACTTAACAGAAAACTCTTTCCCAAGCGAAGCCGGGTGTTTCAGCTAGTTTGTAATAAAATAAAATCATGAACTTAAAATGATGAATAAGAAAACTTTCCAGTCATTTGCAAAAATTCTCACCAAATTAAAATCTAAAAAAACTTTTTGTGATTTTCAATGTTGTTTCACTAATTATAATAAAAAAATATAATATGTCATCAAATTATCTTAATCATAATACACTTGTAAACTGATTAATTTATTTCCTTTGTGCTCTAGGAGAGGCGGAAGCAGATCGCTATGGCCACCAACGTATGTTTGGATCCTTGGGGTGGGGTCTTGCCATGTTCTTCGTAGGAATAGCTCTTGATCATGCAACTTCGTTCCCAGAGCACCCTTGTGGAGGGCCTGGGGATAGAGAGAGGAACTACACAATCTGTTTTGCCACATTTTCAGTTCTGATGGGCTGTGCTCTGATGACTGCTACACAGCTTAACTTCAAATATGATGGTAAGCCTTGAAATTTTAGATTGTAACTCATATAAACAAATGGATTTCATGGACATAAGTAAATTATAGATAATTTCCAGTTTATGTAACCACCTACAAAATATTGAAGAAGATGAAGATATTGAATAAGATTTATTTCAGTCAAATTAAATGTGAGGGTATCGATATAAATTGATTTCAGTCAATTATTAGGAATGCTTAAAAAAGTTATTTCACTACAAAGATGGATTCGATTTTGAATATTACACATACTTGAATATAAAAAAAAATGTTCATATACAATGATAATGAAAGTCCCAGGTGGTTCTACTGCAAGATTATTGGTGTGCTGAGATGCCAAAGGAAATGCTACTCTTATGTGAACACTTTATTAACTGCTGTTGAAAATGAAATGAGAAGAGAAAAAAGCAATATAGGAAGGGCACTCTACAAACAAAGAAAATACTGAAGTTGTTAAGCAAATACAAAAAGATAGGTTTGATGCTTTTTAGTGCTTTTCGTCATTGCTGAAAAGCACTATTATCTTTGTAATTTCCATCCGTCCATCTGTATGCATATATTAGGGAAGAATTGGCATAACCGATTTCAACCAAATTTGGTACACAGAATATTCACATAAATTAATGACCAAAACAACATAATTGGACTGAATCGACTCAGCAGGGATGCCACAATTGCAAAATTAAACTTTTTGGTAATTATGAATTTAGAAGGAATTGGCATAACTGATTTCAACGAAATTTCGTATGAAGGAAGTATGCTACATAATAAAATAAAATCAGGAGTTTTAGTATAGATATAGAAAACAGGACTGCCACACTACAAGTTATAAAAACTTCTTTTACACGTATTTGTGTTGAACTGTCCCATCAATTTTAACCAAATTTAATACTTATAATATACGCATACATACAAAACCATATTAGCATATTAAAACTGAATCAGCCAAACAGAGATGTTACAATCAAAAATTAAACTCTTTCAGTAATTAAGGATTTGGAAGGAATTGGCGGAACAGATTTCAATTAAATTATGTATATAAGATTTTTACAACATAACATAAGTAAATCAAGATGTATAAAGCAGAGCTAAAGAGCAGGGCTACCACAGTAAAAAGTTAAATAATATTTCCTTTACACGTATTTCTAGAGAACTGTCAATATTTGTTTTAACCAAATATAGTATATTTAATCTTCATATAAATAAATAAGCAAAATATCGTATTTCCACTGGGTCGACTAAACAGGGCTACCAAATGTCAAGGTTATACTACTGCGAATTTGGTGAAAGGCACTTCCGTACCATTGGAAACCTTTGTACACCCTTACTTGTTATATGAGGCGCATCCTGAAAGTAAGTACCGATTGCCTGTAAATGAAAAAGAAAATATTTTAAAAATATTTCTTTATTGTCACAAGTTTTCACATACTTTAAGCTACTTCTCAACATAATCGCCCCCTGAATTGAGACATTTGTCATATCGGGGCACAAGTTTTTGTATCCCCTCATCGAAGAAGTCTGTCGCCAACATTTTGACCCAATCCTGCATGGCTGTCTTCACCTCATCATCGCTGTTGAATCGCTCTGCCACTAAAAATCTCTTCAAGTGAAGAAAAAGATGGAAGTCACTGGGTGCAAGGTCGGGGCTGTACGGTGGGTGTTCGAAGACTTTCCACTGGAATTGTTTGAGCAGTTGGCATGTTTGTTCAGCAGTGTGCGGTCGTGCGTTGTCGTGAACCAAAACAACTCTAGAGCTGAGTAGGCCTTGTCTTTTGTTTTGATTTGCCGACTGTAACTTCTTTCGAGTTGCACAGTAAACATCTGCATTTGTTATCATTCCTTGAGGAATGAAATCAATGAGCAAAACATCACTTCTGTCCCAAAACACGGTACACATGATCTTCCTGGCGGAAAGCATCTGCTTGAATTTCTTTGCCTTTAGAGATCCACTATACCGCCATTGCATTGACTGCTGCTTACTCTCCGGTGTCACAAGGGCAATCCAAGTTTCATCTCCTGTCACAGTGTGGTCCAAAAACTCGTCACCTTCATTGTGATACTGTTCCAAAAAGTTCAGTGCCGCCGCCATGCGCTTTGTTTTGGCACCCATCTTGAACACAATTTGCGATACTGCAAGTGTTCCGTGACGATATCATGTAGTAAAGAACGAGAAATTTGCGGGAAATGTGTAGTCAACTCAGAAATGGTGAATCTTCTGTTCGCTCAAATTTTCTCATTCACCTGGTCAAGCAGATCGGCAGTGACTAACGACGGGTGGCCACCTCGATCTTCATCGTGCACATTCATCCTCCCTTCATTGAACAGCTTACATCATCTTACATTATTATTGTGCTGGCGTACCCACACTCTTGTCACCTGTGTGGCTGGTATGTGTGATCGGTTACTTTCTGGACATACCTCGTATATTGAAATTATATTGAAAGGATAGTAGGCAGATTAGTTCTTTCCTGAACTACTTGTTTTTAAATGAGACTTTACACAAAAACATGGCTACAGTGGTACACAATGGTGATTTTCACCTTCTCACCCCCAGCTGCCACTGCTACTTAGTGTGGATTTCATGCCAAATTTCAATATGCTACTTGAATAAATGAAATGTCAAGTACCACATTAAAATTTAAAGGTTTATTTGGCTGATAAATAACTTAAATCATTATTATGTATCAATGTAGCCTTTTATTTAAATTAAGTCCTACTTATAATATTTATATTTTGTATAATGTGGCGAAAAGTCTGATCCATTTGCCACAAGTGTGGTGAACTTGAAAAATTTGCTGGAAGTTAGCACAGTTTATTTCTATCCAAATATGTTGCAAAAAAGATAACACCAGAAAATATAGAGTAATAATACTTAAAAGTACTAACTTAGGATTTCGACATTTCTATGCTTGAAAGAACAAAGTTTATTTTTTTAAAGAGATAATTGCAGTACATTTTAAATTAGCATATAAACTTGTCTTGAATAATCAAATAGGAATTCTTAAGGTTTTTAACTATGAAAAATGTAAGTTACCATGACAACTCCCATTGTCACCGCATCTGAGAATCCAATGCTTTTATATGAAGAAACAAAGTTGTGTTATGCATGTTATGTTTTATGCATGTTTGCATAAAGCTGAAACTAAATTTTGACATTTGAGAAGGAGAAAAATATCCTGTACTTGACTAGGAATCGATTCCCGATCAAGTATAAGATTTTTTCTCCTACTCGGATGTCAAAATTTAGCTTTTATATGGGAAATAGTTGTATGCTGACTTTGCATTTATGTTCTCCATTCATCATTAGTATTTGAAGTACACAACTATTTTCCATTTTCAAAATACATATGTGCTTCCTGACATGATGGTTGGTGGGAATAAATTTGAAATAGGAAAACATTCTGCTATGACCGGGAACCAGGGTCTTCCACTTGCCAAGCGGATATTCTATCATTGAACTATCAAAGCATTAAATCTCTTGTTTCTGAATGCAGGTGTTTTTCTTAGTTGGGTCCAGGCTAGCCGAGCTAGTATCAACCAGCCCCAACTTTGCAGCTAATGCCCGTCAGCTTAGGGTTTTACAATGATTTCATTCCATCAATTTCTAGCTTGGCAATCTCATCTTTTGAGAGGAAGGGATTTTCTTTTATGTATCTCTTGGGAGATGTCTGTTGGGGCTGATTGATACTAGCTTGTTTAGCTAATGCATAGTTATGGAAAATAAGCATGCATCACCATTACTGTTCATTCTAAAAGTTTTAAAGGTAATTTTTTCATTGACAAGGATCTCAATCCTAATTTTGCTTGAGATTTCATAATCTGAAATGCTTGCAAAATGCAAGCACCTTTTACTAGTAAACTATATTAGATTTACCCAAGGCAATGCCAGGTACTCCATCTAGTAGAATATATAACTGCTGGATTTTGACAAGAGACACTACAAATCATTAAAACTCTTTAACCCTCGAGCGGGCACACTCTCGTTTGTTACACGACCGGGTATGCAGCGTATTTTGTCCACGGTGTCATTTTTAAAAAATAACTCATGTGTTTGTTGGTATTATTGGTTTATTTTTATCAAAATTATGTTTTATGTTTTACAACTATATTTTATAATGATAGTTCTTGATTAAACAAATTAGATTCCAATTAAAAATATTGTTATATATCAACTCACAAACGTAAGTAACAATTATAAAATTTCCATTATTAATCTGAATTACTGTCTTCAGCATTACATGATTGACAAATATATGTTGCTTTGGCATGTTTCTTGCAAGAAAATTGATTGCAAGAATCACATTTAATGGTTGTTTACACATTTTTTCTTCTACCACATAGTACACGACGTCCACGATTTTTTCTTTCATGGTGCTGGCATGTAATGCTCCTTTCTGCTGGTTCTTGATATTTTGAAAAGAGTATCTTTACTTCTGATGGTAGGGAATTTATTTTTGCTCTTTCAGTGAGATAAGGCTTCATCATTGCCAATGATATTCCTTCAAAAAATTTCTTCTTGGTAGCCTCGGATTGTCAGCATTAGAAAAATAAAGTATTTGCGCATTTATACTCACTATATTCATTAGCGAGAAGAATATTGCCAATGACCACCGTTGAGTAATACGAGCTACAGTATAAGTACTACACATTTGATCTACTGTGTGTACTCCACCCTTAGTCATGTTGCAGACCAATATAATTGAGGGTTTAAGGGTTTCATCATTAATTTCTGTTTCATGATGCAATGTTGATAGTACTATTACTGCCTTATTCTTTTTTGGCATGTTGGATGCCGAGTAATTGAACACCATATAGTCGGTAATCTACCGTATGTCACTCTGCGAGCATTTCAAAGTAAAGCAAAAATTAAAACTGTAAGTTTACAGATTTACATATGATAAAAAAATAACTTACATGACAAGGCGTGCAGCATACTCAATGCCATAGATCACTTTTTCAATCACTCTCTCACATAGTAAAATGATATCTACATATATACCGTATTGTCCCAAGTATAACGCAATGTTTTTTCCAAAAAATTAAATTTTAAAAGTTGCCCCCACATTATACTGGAGTACTAGTGCTTTTAAAAGATCATAAAATCGTATTTCAAAAAATCACTGTACATTCTGCATGTCTGTTGACGATATACAAGATACTTGTTACACTGTATACACATTAGGCATACGTTACATTGTACTTGAAAAGCATCTGGGGTGAGAATTGATCGAGTTCAATTGGCAGCTGAACCCCTCGATATTCATTGCATTGAAGCTATAAGTGCATCTGCATATTCTTTGTAACTACCATAGCAAGTTTTTACCCATCTATTATTTTAACAGTGGGTGACAAAAAGGGTGTTGATCATGTTGAGAAAAAAGGTCCTTCCAAATCCCAGGTTAACAGAGGAATCCGACGAAGTTATCATGTTAATTTTAAAATAGTTAGAATAGGATGCACCTCTCAAGCATTCTCGAGAAAATCAACCGGCAATATTGGCACGCTTAACTTATATGAGTGAACCAAGCTCCAAGTCAGAAGCCATCTCGGTGTAATGGTTAGCGCTTCGGTCTTGCACCGGTGAGAATACTGGTTCGAGTATACCTATCTGCACTTTTTTTATTTTTTTTTCTCGCATCCATGATATTGTTTTAACATTAACAATAAATAATGGAAAATTATGCGTATATATATTTTTTGTATTTTAAATGCGTCTTTAAAACTCTTCACTTTTATTTATCTTTTTTGCATTCTTTTTATTATTTTTCAATCTTTTAACTTCAACACTTCCTTCTTTATGTACAGTTTGGCATACTTATACTGATAGTGATGAATGAATGTAAAGAATACCCATAAGTAAAATATTAACAAATGAAGTTGTAAATAAATTGAACACATTTTAAACTGAATTTTCATTTATTAATGAAATGCACTTTTTCTTTGTCAAAAGAAAGTGTTACATAATAACTAATTATTAAATATCTGCGCACCCAAGTGTTTTTCCTGATATGTGGATGACACTTTCGTGATCTGGCCCCATGGACTGGAAGCCCTGCGGGTATTCCAGAATCACCTGAATAGGCAGTATCCCAGCATCCAGTTCACAATGGAGATGGAAAAAGATGGCTGCCTCCCCTTCCTGGATATACTCATACGCTGCAAACCGGAGGGCAGTCTAAGCCACAGTGTTTACAGAAAACCCTTACACACTGACCTCTATCTAAATGGGAATAACCACCACCATCCCGCTCAACATAGGTTAGTTTTTTCAACTCTGGTGCACCGGGCGAGGTCTATCTCTGATAAGGAAAGCCTTACAGCAGAAATCCAATACCTACAACACACGTTCCGACAGAACGGTCATAAGGAATGGGAGATCAACATGGCCCTGAAAAGGGCTGAGCACCAACCCAGCAACTAGAGCCCAGAGCAGGAAAACCCCAAAGCCACAGCATGCCTGCCTTACAACTCAACGATATCAGGTAAAATCTCAAGGATTTTATCAAAACATGGGATTAGAACCGTTTATAGGCAGCCTAGGAAATCTAGGAGTTTCCTGCTCTGAGTTAAAGATGATCTGGGCCTAAAAATGTCAGAGATCTACAGGATCCCATGTGAGTGTGGGAAAGATTACATCAGACAGACATGCTGCACATTCGAAACGAGACTGAAAGAACACGCCTGATGCATCAGACTCAACTACCCGGAAAAATCCGCGTTTGCCGAACACAGCCTGACCTCGGACCACCGCATACAATTCACAAAAACAAAACTAATTTCAAGGGCAAATGCCTATTGGGATCACTTGGTGAAGGAAGCTATTGAATTCCAGTTGAACTGCAACAACTTCAACCGAGATACTGGATTCCTTCTCAGCAAGGCATGGGACCTAATGATAGCTCAATTAGCCAACGAGCGCCAAGCCAATAGGACCACACCACATGACAGCCAATCAATGACCAGCTGCCATCCCCCGGCAGGTATATAAACCAGACCAGAAAAATCCACGGGACTCAGGTTCCCTGAAGATGGCGACGGAGATAGTCGCTGAAATGTCGGATGAGAACTCTCTAATAACCTGCTTGGAAACCTGAGAAAAGTTCACCATGATTATTCACCGGGAAAGCTTCAAATCTAATTATAAGTTATTTAAAACATATAGAATTTAACTTAATAAATGAATTATTTTACTCATATTAGCTCGCAAAAAACAGGATAAAATGTGAACAAACTCAATTTACCATCAAAGGAAAAATGTGTAGTAACTTACTATTAACTAAATACTTACATGAACTGCAATGAGTTTAACTATATGTTAAGATCGCACTTCTCTTTTAACTATATTAGTTTTGAAAATTTTCCAGAAAAATCACTTTAGTTAAAGAAATTTAAATAAAAGTAATAAAATGTTATTTTTCACTCCTATTTGAAATTCTGTTCGAAATATTTGCTGTATTATCAGTTAAAGAAATCCATTGAAAATTACATGACCAAATTTAGTTTTATGAATTCTCACCATATGGCAATGGCGCATGATTCAATAGTACAGGGTGTTTCCGAGCTCTATTTACACTTGGAGCATAGAGAAAAAAATGGAACAAAATTTTTTTTAAGAAATTTTATTAATGAAATTTGTACATGAGAATATGCCATTTTGAAATGTTAAAACCAGAATCTGAAAGTAAGCTCATTATGTTTTGAAAACTGTGTCCTCCAAGTGACGACCATTTCGGCGAACGGCCCGTGGTAGTCCTGGCGGTTTCTTCATTGCTGGACCAGTTTTTCTGAAGGTGTTCACCCATTTCAATATAGTGGGCCTTGAAGGAACACGACCGTGACGACCAACATTGAAGTGCGTCCGGAATCTTCTTTGCGCGACTGTAGCAGAATCACCACTTTTAAAATACTCAAACGCACGTTGCTCCTCACTCCACCGTTCCATGGTGGCAACTGAATGGCAACGTCAGGCGGACACATTGAGACCCTCCCCACCATCCTACGTCACCCCCCTCCAACTGAGCGCCTCTCTGAAAGTGTAAATAGAACTCGAAAACACCCATAACATTTTTTACAATCAATTATAATTTATTATTCTTATTCTTGAACTGCAGATCCTTTTAATCCTATACAAATGCTACGTCCTCTTCCTCAATTTCTGTTCATTCCCATTCTCTTTTCCTTCCTCCCTCTAATTACTTAATAGATTCAGTAAATAAATTATACCCATGTATAAAAGTTTGACCCATGTTAAAGCACTAAATTGGTGCATTTATTATGAGGCCAAGAATAGAATTCAAAAATTGGGATGACAGTTGCCCAATATAAATAAAATGAGTGAAAAATCATATTAAAACATAATTTTTGGAGATTTACAAATGAGATTTAAATTCTTCTCTTCACATAACTAAGCTAAATACCTCATCCTTGAAAATTGAATTTCTTTCTTAATTGTATTATATAGGACTGGTATGCAATTAATTTCTCCTTGTAATCTTCAGGTAAATGTTTACCTCGGCGGATTGATAAATTGTATCTTTTTTAGAAATGGTGACACCAATCCATAGATACTTTGAAGTCTTTAATGGTTAATTCTTTGGATAATCTCAAAGCTTGCGCACGAATTTAATTTAATTTATGATTAGAGTCAACTTTGTCTCTTGACTTTCATTTTTTCTATCATTGATAAGGGAAAAATTAAATCCATTAGTAAATGACTAATAATCCGTGTTGTCATTTGTAAAGTAGGAATGTAAGTTCGTTTTACGTACATAGTAATACTTGAAGAAATTTACCTGCGAATTAGCTGGGTATCGCAAAGGTAGTATCAATGTAATTTTTAATCTTCAAAACATCAAATTGGTAAAATTGCGGGAACTCAACAGAGGAATAACCATACCTGCCCAGAGTTTAATATTTTGTTTCTAGATGGCTCTCAACCTTCTATTTCACCTGAAGCGTCGTTTGGAAGCACCATGAAAATTATAGTCAATAGTAAGGGATGGAACTTTGAAGGAATCTTTATCAATAATTGAAATAAATAACTTTTTAAAATGCAAGATATTTTATTTTTACTGCAAGTTTCACAGACGGTCGCAGAAATTTTTACAGAGTTTTTTTATTTCAATTGGGTAGAAGTCACAAAAATCGGCTATATTTTATCTTCTACATTTCTTTCCATAGTGTTTTACTATATCCTGTAATAAGTAGTACATAGGTAAATCTCGTAATATAAATACTTCAGTAAATTCATTTTTCAGATCATACTTAGCAGAAACTATATTTGACATAAATCATCTAATAGAATGGATATGAATCTTTTATTGTGATGTATTGTTTATTCCTAGAATTTTAAGAGAAACCTCACTTGTGTCCTATACAGGAGAACAGAAAATTCTCAGAATATGAGCCAAAAACCTCCCTGCATCCTATACACGGGTGCGTCCTATATGTGGGTCCTTACGGTAATTATGATAACATGATATAATAATGATTTATAAAGTCAGCCAGGGCCATCCCTAGTCCTTTGAGTGCCAGACGACTATATATAGTCATTTGCTACTTGCGTGAGAAGTGCCAGCGACTATATATAGTCATTCATGTAGCCCTGTTTTCGTTCTGAAAATGTTCGCATATTGTATGACAGATGGCAGCACTTTATAGATAGCTTTGTAGTACTTGATTTGTAGTTTCTAAATACACTGATAGATGGCTTTTTTGCCGCTTTCTTTTGTTAAAAAGAATTTTATAATCCGCACGCATTTCTATGCCCTCATTACTTGCAAGATGTCATCAACTGCAAAGGAATTTTTTGTACCAGGTGATGATGATGATATTAATATTATATTAATATATTAATTTAATAAGTGACAATGAAGACTACATGGAATTAAGTAAAGATGCAGAAAGTTTTCCAGGTGTGCCTAGCCATAGAATATCATCATCTGATTCAGAAGACAGTGCTGTTTTTCAACCACATTCTTTTAAAAGAAACATATTTGAGAGTGAAGATTCGGACAGTGAAAACTCGGGAATAGATGAAGTTATTAGTCGTGAATCATCTATTCATCATCCTGCTAATTACATACAAGTGAAATCTGGTCATGACTGTATACATTCTCATTCATTCTCCTTCATGGAAAACCATGGTCCAAGGCATGCTGCTCCTCATGATGCTCCACCGAGTGCCTATTTCAATATGTTCTTCACAATTTCTCTTGGAATCTGTTGATGGAAGAGAGCAACAGATATGCAGAACAATTTTTGAAAGTCCACCAATAGCAGTCACCTCATAGCAGAGCCAAAGTTTGGCAAAGAGTTACAGTAACCAAGATGAAGGCATTTGTTGCTATTTTGCTTGAAATGGGTATAACAAGGAGGCCCACAATATTTTCTAAAAATAAATAGTGTTCTGCATATCTGCAGGTTCAGGTGCTCATCCTCCACCTTTCTCTATCCTGTGCCCTTCTCTTCATCTCCCCAATACCTTTCTCCAATCGTCCTTATCACCCCTATGACATCCCTCGTACCCATTCCTTTCCTAAATCCAAATTGTTCTTCTGCTACATTCTATTCCATTACCCTCGTCAGCCCTCTATTCATCACTCGTAACAGTATCTTGGCCGCGTGAGCTATCAGACTAATAGTTCTATGCTACCCGCACTTCTTTGCCCGTTTCTTTTTAGGTAGTGGTATCATTTCCATTCTGACGAACTCCTCCGGCCACTCCCCACTCTCATATATTGCATTGCACAAGTTGGTCACCTCTTCAATGCCTTCGTCTTGCAGACATTTAAACAGTTCCACAGGTATCCCATCTACTCCTGCCGCCTTTCCCTCCCTCATTTCCTTCATAGCTGCCACTACTTCCTCCCTCAGTATTGCCTCCCTCATCTCCTCCATATCCACTTCCCCTTCTTCCTCAATTTCCAGCTCTGCCGGCTTTTCCTTCATCTTATACAACTCCTCCATGTATTCTTTCCACCTGCACATAACCTCCCTTTCCTCCTTCAGTATCCTACCATCCTTGCTCTCAATTTCTTTTGAGCCTCCTCCTCCAGATCTCTGTCCATCCCACGTAATACTCCTGACCTTCTGATATGATAGGTCATACCTTCCCCTCTTCTCGAGCTGTTGTATTTCCTTGCAGTCCTCCTCCAGCCACTTTTCCTTTGCCCTTTCCGTCTCCCTCCTCAGTTCATTGTTCAACCGCCTTTAGTTCCTTCTTCCTTCCTCTGTGTTCACATTCTTGTATCTCCTTCTCTCCTCCATCTTTGCTATCATTTCCCCTGTTATAGTGGTCTTAAAAGCTTACGGCGGTGAGATGCGCGAACTGTCACGTGACATGGAGGGGAATGGTCAGGGAGTGGGTAGCTTAAGGGGAAAGTGAGCTGAATGGAGTTGCTGCCTGCCAGTGTAGCCAACCTAAGAAAGTAATACTAAGTAATATCCGGTCGTTTATCAACAATAGGTTGTGGCAATACGATTTTGCTCTTATTCATATTGTATGATACCCGCAATTTAATGGAAAGTCAGCTACGATGAGGAAAGGATTTCCAAAAGAAAAGTAAATATTTCAAAGGAAGGTTTTATTATACACATTCACATCAATACATTTTCATCAATAATATTTTATTCAGATGAATCTGAATCTCCGGATTCTGAATCCGAAGTTATGATAACCTCATTCACAATATCATCCATTATCATCTCGTTTTTTATATATTCAGCTTCAGTTTTTTTTACACGTTCGCATACATTCTGCCACTCTGCTTTCCCGATATCTGCACATTTTTCTTCCACTAATATCTTCACCTCATTTAGTTTAAAACTTGTGTTTCTTGACCCTACCCAATTCTTTAATATACCCCAAATATTTTCGATTGGGTTGAATTCAGGATGATACGGAGGCCGCCTAAGCGTCGAATGTCCATGCTCGGCTAATATTTCATCCACAGCAAAAATTTTATGAGCTGGCTTAATTTTCTTAATTTTATCGTACAACTCGAGTTTAGTTTCAGCCGTTGAGTACTGCATTCCCCTTGTATCCAGCCATGCCTTCATTACATCTTTCCTGGAACTGCTGCACGGCGGGCGGTCAAGCTCCGCGTTGTGGTAGGACGCATTGTCCATCACAAGGACGGAGTTCTGGGGTAAATTGGGGAGTAACTGGTTTTTCACCCATTTTTCATAGTTTGCACTATTCATGTCTCCATGGTAATCTCCTGTTTTCAGACCCGATTTAAAAATTAGAAGTGAATGCGGCACAAATCCAAATTCTCCACCTTAAAAAAATGAACGTATATCCTATCTGTAGTCAATGGAAATCATATAATTACTTTCACATGTACATTAATATAATAAATAACTCATACCTGCATGAATAATAATGAGTTGCTGACCCTTAGATACAGGAACTTTTAATCCCGTGTCATCCCCGCTCGACCATTGATATGGAGCAGAGTGCGTGGAATGAATATAACTTTCGTCAGTATAAACAATTGGCTGTCCTTCCTCTCTATATCTCCTTATTGCTCTTAAATATGCGATTCGCTTCAAACGAATATCACTCCGTTCGCATAAAATGCGCTTATTGGAAGAAGTTTTCCTCCACCTGGGATGATATAATTTTATTGTGAGATGTTGTTATTACAAAATTTCTACAGTAATAATTAATATGTCGTCAATACACTTACCTGAATCCAATGTTTTTAAGAAGGATTCTAAGTGAACCAACTTTCCCTTTGAAACCTGTGTTCGCTTTGATTGCCGGTAGCATAGCACCAAGAGTCGGGTGTTTTCTTTCCTGTGTATGGAACTGATGCACTATTCTTCGGATCACCTGGACATCAAATTCGTCCACCGTTGATTTCGGAGATAGCTGCGGTTTTTGTTTCCGGGGAGACGAAAAGGAGGCTCTGCAGCCTTTATTTATTTATTTATTTATTTATTTATTTTGGTCCAAAAACAGCACATTGGCCTTTACATTGGATACACCCAAAACAATATTTAAAAAAAATATATATATATAACAAAATACCTATACATATCAAAATATATATAAAAACAGAAATTAACACACACAAGATGGATGTAATGAAAATAAAAATTACAGAAACAAGACAGCTTTTCAGAGACATTCGCCACCTGTGGAGGCACGGAGGAGCGAGGACCTACATGTAATATCCAGCGAGGGTGCTACCTTTTGTAAAGCATTAAATGAGGTGGGAATGCGGTAAAAAAGTGACCTTTGGGATATAGATAGCCGGAAATGCGGAAGATGAAAGAGAGAGCACAAACGAGTGGAACGTGATGGGACACGTAGAGAAAAAAAAGAACAAATATCAGTGGACCTGTAGAGACCATTCACCGCAGTGTGAATGAAATGGAAATCAAAATATTGCCGCCTGAGATGCAGAGGACGCAGTTTAAGAGCGGCGAGAACACCTTGTTTACTTAGCAAACGGAAGGCAGGAACACGGTTCCTCGCGATCGCAAGGAAGAAATTTAATGGACGATCAAGACACTTGAGTGTAGTCGGAGATGCTGTGGCCCACACGGGACAGCAGTAGTCCAGGATTGGGAGAAGGAAGGCTGAGAAAATTGAGCAATCTCTTCTCCTTCCTTCGAGATACGCTGTAGGGTGCGAATTGAAACGCCGGTGGCTGCTTCTACTCGGTCATATATCTTATAAAGAGGAATACTAATTCCTTCAGAAGCTTCCTTCTTCATGAACTTGATCACGCTGTGAAGTATCTCCCATGCCTGGCTGTGAATGACTCTCTTATTCCCTAGCTTGGAGGTTGATGGAGGGGTATCCATGTTGGCAGTAAACGAGTTTAACAAAACTAAGCGATGAAAACGAAATAACGAAAACGAATTAACGAAAAAGGTATAACAAAAACGAAATAACAAAAACGAAATAACAATAACGAAATAACAAAAACTATATAATAAAGACTCAAAAACAAAATAATCAAAACAGCGATGAAAAATAACAAAAACAAAAATATAAAAGTAAAAAGTATAAAGCACAGAAGTTGGTACAAGAACTTGACCGCGTGGAGCTAACCTCAGGAGAGAGTGAAGGGTTTTTCTCCATGTGAATGCTACCCTCACCCCCACGGTTGTGACGTTTCACTAATGGACTCGTCCGGACTCATTTTCGACTTCTGCGCAGCCGCCATAAGCTTTTGAAAGACGTATACCTAGGGTTTCTTAGCTCTCTTGCCTTTCCTGTATCCTATTTCCCTTTCCGCCACATTTACTATTCCATTCTTAATTCTCTTTCATTTTTCCTCTACTCCTTCCTCCTGTGTATTTCCTCTCTTCATCTGGTTTGCCACATCATAACCGATTTCCTCTTTCTGCTTTTCTTTCAGTTTCTCTATATTCCATTTCTTAGCCATCTTTGCTTTTCTAACTCTTTTCATTTTGATCTTCATTTCCACCATTATCAGCATGTGGTCGCTTGCTATGTCTGCTCCTGGGAGACCACACACTCTTTTTACTCCATTCTTATACCTTCCTTCTACCAATATATAGTCTATCTGTTTCCTGTACATGTCACCTGGCGATTTCCATGTATATAGCCTTCTCTTATGATTCTTATACCAGGTGTTGGTTTTTGTCCGGCCTTTGTGGTGGCAGGGTAACGTCCTCGCCTGCCAATCCAAAGGTCGCAGGTTAGAATCCTGCCTAGGTGGGTCTTTCTTCACCTAGGGCATGGATGTTTGTAATCGTCCTTGTTGTTGTGTTAATGAGCCCCTTGTAAAAGGCTGTTTATGGCTGTTTAGAGGCTGCATGGAAATAAATAAATAAATCATGTTCCCCTCCTTGCAGAACTTGATAAGTCTGTCTCCCCTTTCGTTTCTCTGTCCCAGCCCGAACTGCCCCACAACTCCATCGGCTCGTCCCTCTCCTACACTCGCATTCCAGTCTCCCATCACTATTTTACAGCAGCCCTTTCCTTCCTGGTCCAGTATGGTACTTATTCTCTCATACACTTCCTCCACTTCCCCATCATCATGGTCGCCGGTTGGCATGTACACTTGGATGACTAGCATGTTCTTTGGTTTAGCATTTAATTTCAGTCCAATAATTCTATCACTGTCATAAATGACCCTGGTAACACTCGGTTCAATCTTTTTATTAACTATCATTCCTACCCCATTTCTCCCCCTGGTATTCCCCAAGTAGTATAACTTGGTATCGTCACTCCTCAACTCACCATTTCTCTCCCATCTCACCTCGCTTATCCCAATAATGTCCATCTTGTTTATCTCCATCTCTCTCTTGAGATTTTCCAATTTTCCAGCTCTTAATAACGTCCTTACATTCCAGGTCCCTAACCTTAATCTTCCTCCTTCCTCTGACTTCGCTTTATTCTCTAGACTCTTCGTAAACTGTCTCCCCCAGAGATCCGATCGGGAGACTATTTTAACTCCGGAATATTTAATTTGCGAAGAATCCTTGTTTTTAACTCCTCTGCACCATAACATGGGATAATTCCAGCGGTGGTTTCCCATTGCCTTCCGCTGTCTAGAGGCCGCCCCTAACCTGGGGTACAGACACCTTTTGTAGCCGCCCCTAACATGGGGTACAGACGCTACTAGATGGGTTCCAGGGGCATTTCCTCTGCCTGAGGGACCATCACCCTCCCTAAGAGGTTCATCCGCCCGAAGCCGTTGGCCCCCTAGGGTCGTCAAGTTATTTTCCACCACCTTGCACTTGGTGTTGGGTCCCTGGCTGTGCGGTCTACCCAGTTACCATGGCAGGATAACCTGGCCAGACCGGAAATATTTATTTTCTTACTGGTCGAAAAATTCACGATGTGTTCCCTGGTTTGGAAAAATGTTCTCTCGAAACAGATTTCAGTTAATCCTCAAGTTTCTTCACTTACTTGATAATTCAAAACTTCTTCCTTCTACCCATGAGAATTTTGATCCATGTTGTCGATTTCAACCACTAGTAGATCATGCAAATCTTGTCTTTTGTTTGCACTACTCTCCCCATCAGCATTTGTGTGTGGATGAGACTCTGGTAGGCACTAAAAGCCATACTCAGTTACTGTAGTATCCACCCAATAAAAAGCATCACAAGTGGGGCATTAAATTTTGGATGCTGTGTGATTCTGTTGTGAATTACTGTCTGGCATTTTATTGCTACCATGGGGCAAGAAGCAGTGAAGACAACGAAGAGATAAAGAAGCATGTGCTTAGCTATGTTGTTGTCAATAAGATGCTGAATATAGGAAATTACCCTATGAAAGGATGTCATGTTTTAGTAGACAATTTTTTCACAATCATACAGCTTACTTCTGACCTCTATAAGAAATCAACATTTCTAACAGGGACATTAAGAAGAAACAGAAAGGGAATACCAATTGGTCTGAAGGGAAAATTTGGCATTGGAGAAGTAAAGTATTTAAGGTGCAATGAGGTGCTTCTGGGTGGCTACAGAGAGAAGAAGTCCCAAAAAAAGCCTGTCCTCCTCTTATCAACATATGTAGTTGCAGATGAGGAAACAGTAAGATGCCAACGGCAAGGGAATATAAAAGAATATGTTAAGCCAAAAATAGTTCAAAGTTACAATAGTTTCATGGGAGGTGTAGATTCATCAGATATGATGGTTTATACTTATTTGGATGAGAGGAGAACACTGAAATTTTGGGAAAAAGTTTTTAACATTTTTGCCAGAATGGTTTCTAATGCTTACATAATCTATAAAGAGAATTCACCTGGGAAAAAAATGATATGACTTTCATTCATTTCAAGCATAATTGAGGATTTAGAAAGGGAGTGGTTTCTAGTGAAAGAAGGAAGTAAGAATGGGTATCCAGCTCCTGGAAGTAGTGCAGTTCCTGCTGGTGTTGTAGGTATTCGTAAACTGCCAGAAAGTATGCATTGTCTGCAGCCGTAAGGATGGGAAAACAGTGCACAAAGCAAGGACAATTTGCATTCAATGTGAAAAGGGCCTATATGGTGAATGTATAGTACACCACCAGTGCTGATTACTGAGAGTAAGTATAATTAGAGATTGTTTTGGTCTGAACATTCAATTTCCTCCATTATCAATTGAATATTTATACCTTAAAATGTGTATGATAAATTTATTTGATCATTTCAAAATTTTAATCATTTTCTATCCTCGATTTACTGCAATATATTATTGAGGTCAGATTTGTCTGGAAACGTGAAGAGAAGAAGACGGGAAACTTAAATTTAAGAAAGTCATTTGATAAAATAAATATTTAATAATATTACACTGTATTAGTTTAAATAAGAAGTTACTTTTGTTTAACAAATAAAATATGATTATAATGATAAATATTCAGTTAAATATAATTTTTCTAATGTTTTACATTTTCTTAAATTTTTATCTGTAATTTTACTGCAGTAGGCACTAATAAAAATAATTGCATAAGTTTTCTGCAGACATATTGTTGTGATATTTTAAATATATGTTCCTAATTAACCAACCTTCTAGGAAATAATAATTATACAGCAGTACCAATAAATTTTTAGACATGTTTCATTCCTGGAAAATAAAAAAATATTTTTCTTTTCAAAATTATAATGGGTAAAATTATTTCATTATAAAATATTATATGTAAGATAATAATATTCTTTAGAAATTTCACTCTGTATATTTTACTCTACCAGTATAGAAAAAACTAGATGAAAATATTGAAAATTGAGTGATTAATGACAACATTTATAATGCCTTGCAAAACAACAAAATAACCCTTGCCACTTCTAGCAAGACCTACCTCAAAAGGCTGGGCACTAAAAGGGCTAGGATACGTCAAATCGGGGTGGTTGCCCTGGGCCTAGTGTCAAAAAGGGCCCCGTGCTAATCGTTTACAACACTCATTGTTTGCAATTAAATAATTAAAAAAATAAAAATTTAAATAAACTCCTAATTAATCAATTAATGACTCATTAGGTTTAGGAGTTTATTAAATTTTTTTAAATTTTTAACTTGAATTTCTTGCCATAGTCTCCTTTCCCTCAGATGATACTCATGGCATTCTTCTGAAAAGGCATTTGCAACTAGCTACTTCTTTGTCATCATGGATCAGGCTCTCATGCCACTGACAATGCATTTAGAACAAATGGAAGAGTATGCAGGAAATTTTGACTTCCTATGTGATTTTAAAAACTTGGAGAATTAACAGAAGACAAAATGAAAAACCAGTTTATAAATTTGGACAACATATTGAGTGATAAAGATTCACATGGCATTGACAGTACAGACCTTTTCTTAGAACTATGTGTGCTTCGACAGTTGATCCCCCAAGGAATGAAAAGTGTGAAATTCTTTAGATTCTCAAGTCATTAAATGGTTCCTTCCAAAATACAGATAAAGCATATAGGATTTTATTAACAATTCCTGTCACAGTGGCATCAGCAGAGCAAAGTTTTTTGAAACTTAAAATAATAAAAAACTATCTTAGGACAGCAATGTCCCGAGAGAGATTGAGTGGATTGGCTATGCTGTATATCAAGAGAGAAATAGCCTTGGTAGAAGGGAGGTTAACATGTTTTCATAGATTTTTTTTAGTGGGCGAATTATGCCTTGATGATTTTAGATTGTTTAAGGTGCCCCGCAAATGCTGATCATCCCAAACTCCACATTCCCTTAGGGATGGCCCTGAAATCAGCACAAGATGATACTAGCATAACACCTGCCGTAAGGTGTTGTAATGATCAATGGATCTTTAGTCTTTACCTGGCTGTTGAAGTGAACGGACGTGCATTTCACTTGCTCCTGCGAGCTCCTACGTAGCCTCGAGCGACTAAAGTAGCTGTAGTGTTAAGTAGAACTAACAATTTACTTTATTCTATTGTTATCCTTCAGTAATTTTATTTAACATTAGTTTAAGTTATGTAATTAGTTTTGTTTTAACATCCACGTTATAGTTTTTATTTTTCTCTACCGTAATAGTTAACTTTTAAGCCTCGTAGTTTCTTGTTAGAAATTTCATTCTCCCTTTTAGAAAATAATATTTATATCATAGTAGTTATTGTGTATTAGCATATTCTCGTTACATTTGTAAGGTTGTTTTAGTTTTACGCTCCATAGTATTTATATTTTTCGTTGTTGTGTACTATCATCTCCTGTGCCTGATCTAACCTTGTTTGTGTTGTTTACGCCTTTCACTTTATACCTGCATTTCACCCTTTCTCGTACGCTACACGAAGAGCGTCCCCGCTTTAAAACAGACCAAATTCTTTAGCCTTATCCCATTTCAGCTTTTGTTTTTATATTGTAACTCTTTTGCGTTAGTATATAAATAAGTTAAGTTTAGGATGGCTTCACCGAGGACTCCCGTTTCCTCCTTCTTGTGCACCGCTGGTTGCGAGGCCATGAGGGCTCGAATCACGGAGCTGGAGAGGGTGGTTGCGGACCTCCTTCAGAGGGTGGAAAGGTCCGAGGCAGCCTTGGTTCGTGTGGGGGGTGCGGGGTCATCCCTGAAAGCTCGCCGCGCCAAATTGGCGGCCCGGGTTCGCCTGGGTGCGGCAGCCAATAGAGTGATCAAGATTGACTCTGACTCCTTACCGCGGGCTGAGGGTCCTCGGGCTGGGAAATCCGATGAGTGGAGAGTGGTGTCCACTGGGGGAGATCGTGGGGTGGTGCTGCAGAGGCAGGGAGTTGGGAATGCTTCGACGGACTCTCTTCCTGTCAGTAATAGGTTCGAGGTGTTGTCGGAGGACGACTCCACGGCCACTGTGCCCGTACCCACTCCCGTCTCTTCGATGGAGGCCGGGCCCAAGGGGAGTCGAGTTGGGAAGGGAGGGTTGTTAGTGTTAGGTAGCTCTAACGTTCGGCGTGTAATGGCACCCCTGTTATCCAGTGCCCGCCGGGAGAGAGTTGAAGAGCGGGTCTTCTACAGATGTATATCAGGAGGCACGGTGCCGCAAGTGACCAACACGGTGAGAGAAGCGGTAGTGGCGACAGGTTGCTCTCGGCTGCGGGTGGTGGCCCATGTTGGGACTAACGACGCCTCAAAGCGCGGGTCCGAGGAGATTTTAAGTTCTTTTAAGGACTTGGCGTCTGAGGTTGCTCGTGTCTGAGAGGAGTCGGGTTCCGATGTGCGGCTTACTGTCTGCAGTATAGTCCCTAGGATTGACCACGGTTCTGAGGTTTGGAGTAGAGTTGAAGGTCTGAACCGAAGGCTGTGGAATTTCTGTCGGGACTTGGGAGTGGACATCGTAGACCTACGACCGAATATCGAATCGTGCAGGGCACCACTGGATCACTCTGGTGTTCACTACACGCCCGAATTGGCTCAGAGAGTAGCGAGTAGGATTCTCGAGCACAGTAGGGGTTTTTTAGGCTAGAGAGTAGGGCAGGGTGTAGGTCAGTTTTGGGTCGGGATAATCGATGCATTTGTAGAAAATAAGAATCCCGAAAGATTAACTAATGATAGAATATACACCGAGCGTAACATGCAGCACCAATTTCGCGATAGGTCATTGATAGAATGCTCCGTTAAGGGCGCGACGGGTCGCAATTCCAATTTTGATGCGACGCCATTCAGTCGTGGGAGTGATTGTGGTGGGAGCGCATGTAGTTATAGAGTGGAAGAGAAAGTCAAGGGTGAGATTAATATGCGAAGTGATAGTGAGAAATTAAACGACGTCGTACTGAACTGTCGCAGCATCCGTAGGAAAATTGCTGAGTTCGAGCATCTAATTCGCAGTCTGCATGCCGACGTCGTGATAGGCACAGAAAGTTGGTTAACGGATGAAATTCATAGTCAGGAGATATTTCCTAGAGACTATCATGTCTATAGAAAAGATCGCGCTAATAGATTGGGCGGGGGAGTTTTCATAGCGGTTAGCGATAAGTACGATAGCAATGAGATTACGATAAGTGATGAGGATATCGAGAGTGTTTGGTGCCGCATAGGTAAAGATGGCTCCAAAAAGGTGTTCATATGCTCGTTTTACAGGACACCTAACGCTGTTGTAGATTGTATTTTAAGTCTCGAGAAACAATTATCAAAGCTTAGACTGATAAATCAAGATGGTATCGTTATAGTCGGTGGTGACTTTAACTTACACTCAATTGATTGGGAAAATCTATGTTTCGAATCTAGATGTAAAGAACGCGAATCCTGTGAGGCATTAATCGAAACATTCTGCGAGCACTCTCTCCTTCAATTAGTCAGAAAGCCAACGTGATCGGGAAACATATTAGATTTATTAGCAACTAACGTCCCAGAAAGAATAAACAAAGTCACCATTGAAGATGGGATAAGTGATCATCAAGCCGTATATGCAGAGTGTAAGTTGAAAATCGATAGGCACCCTAAGCCTCAAAGAAAGTTTTATATATTTGCTAGGGCAAACTTTTCAAGCTTCAGGTCGCGCCTACGCGAAATACTACATGGCTTCCGTGATATGACCGAACGATCAGGTGCTGAGTCGTCATGGAAACTATTCAAGGATATCATGCTAGAGAGTATCGATAAGTACATTCCAATTAAATTGAAGGTCGACAATAAAGAGCCACGTTGGTACAATAAGTAAGTTAGGAGTGCGCTTAGGCATCAGAGAATAAGCCACGCAAAAATAAAAAATATGCCGTCTACATCATCCGATGAATATAGAGCAACTAAAGTTAGGACGTATAAGGAATCCCGCGCTAAAGCGAGAACTACTATGCGCGAGGCTTTTACTAACTTCCGGAATAAGGTATTAAATAATTATTTGAAGGAGGACCCTAAAGCGTTTTGGTCCTACGTGAGAGAGGTCCAAGGTAGAGGCCCTACAATACCTTCCCTGCGTAATGACTCGGGTGCCGTTATTCATGATAGCATAGAGAAAGCCAACCTGTTAAACGGTCATTTTGTAAAAGCATTCACAGCCGTCAGCGACCATTGCGTACATTATGCACCCGCAATAAGGGGGGACCTGATGGGCGATATAGTATTTTCTGATGTGGGAATAGCAAAGCAATTAAGTTCCATCAGACATAACAAAGCCACTGGCCCCGAAGAAATTCCTGCTCGCGTTTTAAAAGAATTAGCTGAAGAAATAGCACCTTTTCTTCTGATAATCTTCGAGAAATCCATTTCTCACGCAGAGGTCCCTAGCGACTGGATGTTAGCGCACGTTACCCCAATTCATAAGGGCGGCGACAAGGAGAACCCGGAAAATTACAGGCCGATTTCTTTAACTTCGATATCGTGTAAGATTCTCGAGCATATACTCGTTAGCAACATAATGCGATTTCTTGATAGTAATTTATTGTTAGATGATTGTCAACATGGCTTCAGGAAAGGTAGGTCATGTGATACTCAGCTCGGTCTTTTTTTTAATTGTATACTGAGAAGCGGAGAAAAGAATACGCAGGTCGATGCCATCTTCTTAGATTTTAGGAAAGCCTTTGATAAGGTACCTCACAGGAAGTTAATAACGAAATTAGAAACCTTAGGCGTTAATTCTAAAATCGTTAGTTGGATCCGTGAATTTTTAAATCATAGGAAGCAGATGGTTGTTATAGATGGGAAATCGTCGAACTTAGTGGAGGTTGTCTCTGGCATTCCACAGGGTAGTGTAATTGGTCCGTTATTATTTCTAATTTATATAAACAATATCAGCTCAGTAGTCAGAAGTAAAATTAGGCTTTTCGTGGATGACACCGTCATCTATAGAGAAATAAGCAATCCGGAAGACCACCAGTATCTCCAAAATGACCTAGAAGCTATTTCTGCATGGTGTAAGGAATGGCAGTTAGAGATAAACCAAAAGAAAAGCTGCGTCATCAACTTCTGGAGAACCAAGAGTATCTCGTTGGGTAATAATTGTCTGTTGGACGGAGTAGAGATTCCAGTTTCAGACTCGATTAAATACCTCGGAGTCACGATCCATCGTGATCTCTCGTGGGACACCCACATTCGCCGATTGATAGGTGCCGCTAACAAAAAGCTGGCCTTTATAGGGAAAATAGTTCGAAATAGCTCCGAAAAAGTGAAAGAATTATGTTATTTATCCTTGGTTCGATTGCAGGTCGAATATGCTTCAGCTGTGTGGGATCCTTACGAAAAGGGACTCACTAACGAGATAGAAAAGGTTCAGCACAGGGCAGCTAGATTTGTAAAGAGGAATTACGATAGTAAACAAAGCGTAACATCATTAATAGAAAATCTGAAATGGACATCGTTAGAGGAACGTAGGCTGCAGGCTAGAGTTAAACTACTGGAAAAATTTATGTCGGAGGGACTAGCGAATGAGGTTGTAGGACTTAACAGAAGCCCGACGTATCTCGGAAGGCAGGACAGTGAGGATAAGATTCGTGAGATCGACTGTAAAACGGAGCGATATAGAGGATCATTTTTCCCTATGATGATAAGAGACCATAATAGAAAAAGATAACGTAGGAAAACTATGGACCCTTGGTGCTCTTCACCCCCTGCCATCCACCAAAAAGGTGACTTGCAGGGTATAATGTAGATGTAGATGGATGCTCGTATGGGATAGGCAGTGCCAAACAAAACCTGCAAAATTACCTGAATTGATCTCAGCTTACCAAATATATCGGAAAAAGTTGGCATTCCTTAGGTATCCCTCCATTGAGAAATAGGTAATTCCCCTCTTTTTTTGAGCTATGTGTTTTGCGGGGTATTCATTTGCATATTTTTATGCTTTATCTTAGTTCAGTTGACTGTTTAACCCCTAATTTTTATCAGTAGATACTCTTAAAGCTATAATTATGTAACTTTGTTGTTTTAAGTCTTTTATGCAATATTTTTATGATGAATATCTGCTTCTTGGAAAAATATTTTTAAAACCTGAAAAATGATGTGATTTTAGGGGCGTGCCTTATATAAGGGAGCATCTTGTAGACTGAAAAATATGGTAAACATGTTATTAATTGTGGTTGTATTTTCAGACAATTGATTGTAAACACATTTAATGGACAAAAAATATATAAAGCTGTGTGTAATTTACCTGACTTAGCAGATTGTTTACTTCTATCTCTGGGCTTTTGAATTTGAATTTTTGTTTTTGGGATGAAGAGGCTAAAGTTTCTTCATCTGAATGTGAGACTGGGGGCCAATTTTGAGAAATTTGAGAGGACTTTCCTGGAGTGTTTTTGCTGTTCTGTGAAGAACTGCTCCAGTTTGAGTAAAGCTTTCTAATTTTCATCATAAATTTCCGTGTAGTAGCTTGATACCATTCCATACTTTTCTTATTTCTGCAGAGCTTTGTTTCCTGTTGGGATAAGTTTCTTCCAGCATTGCCATTCCAAGATCTTAATATTATAGAGCCTCCTGTTTACTAAGACCCTGTATGAGTGTGTATCAACATTAACTTATTCCTGAGCCCTTTGAGCATCCAATTCAATCAGGTTTCCATTTGTCAGTTTCTTATCATGAGAGGCATGCAGCTCCTCAATATCTTTTGCTTCAAGATCATAAAATCCTATCTTTGCATCCATATTAACAATTGTGTCTTGGATATCTCTTACAGTCTCCTTGATGCCTTGGAAATCACTAATGCAATCTGGCCAAATCCTTCTAGACATACCATTCATAGTGGAGCAGATGAATTAATTCCTTGAATCAGAAATGATATTGATTGCCTTTTAAATATTGAAGTCATGCCAGAATTCCTTCATTGTGGCAGCACTATGAACATCTGTTGCCTTATGAGCTTGAGGAAATGAACTGCATTAGTAGAAGACATTGAATTTTGCTATTAAACCCTGATGCTTAGGTTGTAATAAAGAACTCATGTTTGGTGGCAGTAAAACCGGATGCAAGGTTCAAAAATAAAAGATTGTGGGATGTTCTGGAGCATTGTCAAGGACAAGCACTGCCCTTTTTGTGTGGTTATCTGAGTATAATAATGCTCAACAGCTGGGCATAAATAATTTGTAGACAAATGACTGGTAAACAATGTTTAGAGAGCTCTTTTAAAGCCCATGGGTTCTCACAATGATAAATGATCAAGGATTTTAGCTTTAAATCCTCTGCAGCATTACCCCCAAGTAGCATCATCAGCCTGGCATAATCCTCTTCTTTCTAAATAAATGTTCTTTTCAGCTTTTTTTTCCTAATTTGTACATTGAAATTGAAAACTTGCTGAGCTGAATAATTTCCCTTTTCAATAATTGCTTGAAAAAATCAGAAAATGCTTTAGTTGCATCTAAATCTTCACTTGCAGCTTCCCCATTAAGTTTAACATTATGCAACCTTGCTCTTTTCTTAAAATTTTCAAACCACCCACAACTTGCTACAATAGATTACATTGCTGAACTTGCCTCATAATCTCTCTTTAAATTTTCACAATAAATTCTTTGCCTTTTCCATAATTAAAAGCATACTTATAGGCATATGACAGTGATGCTGACTCTCCACCCAATTACTCAACAGCCTTTCCATATAAACTTCCTATTTCTAATCAATGAATAGTAGGAGAAATAGCAACAGACTTCGAAAATTCTTTGATTTTAGCTACTATATGTCCTCATTTTCCTGAACTTGTCCTCATTTTGGCATTCAACCGTCAGAATTGATCCAAAAAAATGAATTTTTCCTGTAATTTGAAGTGTATATCAGATCCAGATATTGTTCTCATATTTCTTTTTTAATATAATTTATTCATTCCAATATTTATGCAAAAAGAGACACAATAAAATTCATCCAGGAAAATAGCCTCTTCATTTTACAGCCCAGAATATGTTAACCCTAATTTTTAGCAAATTCTTTTGCAATAGTCCTTACTTTAGATGCTGCAAGCAATTAGGCCCTAGCAATCTCAGAAACATGTTTTCCAGCTGTAGAATGCTTAGTTATATCCAGTGCTTTAAATGGGAAAAAATAGGTGCCTGTACTCTCTGTAACGAGAGATAGGAGAAAATGCGACACACAATGCAATATTAGTAATATGTTAGTACATAATTTGATTTTCACCTTGACGGAGGATAAAATATAAGGTTAAATCAAGAAGGAGTTCCCAATAAGCCTCTGCTAAATAACATTTACAAAGATATAAAAATCATTTATTAAATTGATCCGCACAATGTTACAATAATTAGATTCATAAGAAATAGAATAAAAACATTTTCATTAAATTAAATTCCATATATATAGATTGGTATGTATGCACACAATTTCTTTCTTGAAGGGCTATCATAGAGATCAGCCTTCTTCAAATACTTTAACAGACTCATCCTTAAAAACTAGGATACAAAACAATGAACAACTTAAATAACTGCAGGAATAGTGTACAATGAGCACAAGGTCAGCATGCAAATTTGCATAGTTGAGACGGACCAATTAGATGAAATGCATAATGTGCAGTTTAGTTGAATAATGTGCATTTGATATTAGGTTTATAATAGTTATTACATTTATCAAGAATGAGGTCAGGCTCAACCCTGTGGAATTTACTCATCAAGAAAAAGAAAGAATTTTGTCACTTCCACAAATTTATTTGGCACGACCGGTTTCACTACAATCATAACCTGATGATGCTATGATCGTAGTGAAACCGGTCGTGCCAAATAAATTTGTGGAAGTGACAAAGTTATTTATTTTTCTGGAGTTATTACATTATTTCTTTGCTAGAGGTGCCACTACAGAATGTAATCGGGAGGATTAAAGCAAAGCTGTTTCAAATTTTGTTACATGTAGTTAATGTCTGCACCTGCCATACTCTTCACACTTGTGAATATTGCCTGTCAAAGTTACGACCAATGTCCTGAAATTACAATTATTTTTTTTATGATAAAACCACCGGTAAGCTAGAAATTGAATTTAAAACTACCGGTATGCTAAAAATTGAAATTATAAGTGCCGGTACTGCACACCAGACATTACCAGCCTATTTAAAACTTTGGATATATCTAATTTAACTCCTCTGTGTTTTTAATACAGAAGTTGTGGTAGCACTACCCTTATTTTGTCAGCCATTGTAAATGGATTTCAGGGTTAATTAAAACAAGTGAGGGAAGAATGGCAGAGCAAATTACACAAGGCCCTTTTACTAATGATACTTCATAAGCCATATGCCTCAAAAATAACTATATAGCATCCAGCTATGCTATAAAATATAGATTTTTATGGCCAGCTGCCTCCCACCCACCCCTCCCCAGTTCTCTCAACAAGCTTTGTCCCACAATAATGTCTCAGCACCTGTGTCCCTTTGTCATTCTGTGAATACTTGATATATTTATGTATGGTATAACTGTTTATCAAGTTTGATTTTCACATAATTCTCATAACCAATATATTAATACCAGTGGCATATCCTGATCATTTGTGTTGGGCATGCGGTTAAGATAAAAAAGTTTATGCAAACACCATCAGGCAATATCAAATTGTAAGTGCTACTTCTAAGCTACTAGTGAAATGACATCTGCCATCTTGTAAATTTTTTGCGATTTACTTCGACGCAAATAATATTTTTCAATAGAAGAAGTTCCTTTAAATACAGTTGATGTACTTATATGATTATCTAAAAGAGGATCATAGTCGCGATGTACATTTAAAAGTTCTATAGTATTACCTCTATTGATTGAATCCTTAGACTCATCATGACTTTGCAAAGGAAGCTCGTTTAGATAAATAGCATATTGCATCAATGAGCCTTTTCAAAATATCTCCATTTTTATTCACTTGTTCATTATGTCAACTTATTTCAATTTTTAATTGGTTGTCAATTAAAGTGTCGATACTTTGTTTTCCAAGCAGTTTAAGATTCAGAAAAGACTGAACATGTGACTGAGATCTTTCATGCTTTGCAGTGCTATTGCTAAATGGTTAAGATCAGAAAACCTATGTTTATTCCACATACCCTTCTCTTTTGAGAACAATAAACACGACCAACAAAAAAGTTTAGATCTAACTTCACAGCCAGTTAACCATTCCACTGTTTCATAATGTGAAACAGAAAAATGTCTTTTATATTCAGATTTTGCATCTTTATGTTTACAAAGCAGAATTTTCATATGATCATCATAGTTTCAAGTGGAAAATGGTACACTTAATAAATCTTCAACACTGTTTTCCATTGTATATGATGGGCAAATAACTCTTGAGTGTTAAAAAATAAAAGAAATGTTTTTAAAAACAAGTGCAAAATGCAAATTTAATTATCACCATAACACAGGAAACAAACACTTAGTAAGTCATTGCCATATTCACTCAACAGCTTACTTATTGGGAATAATTTTGAAACGAGAAAAAAGTCAGCTATGACCGGGAATCGAACCCAGGTCTTCCACTTGCCGGGCAGATATTCTACCACTGAACTATCATAGCAGACAAATTTCTCGTTTCTGAACGCGGATGTTTTCTTGGTTGGGCTTTGACTAACTAGCCAAGCTAGATCGCTTTATTCCATCAATTTCTTGCCTGGCAATCTCACTATTTGAGAGGGAGGAGTTTTCTTCAGTGTATCTCTTCAAAGATATCTGTTGGGGCAGTTTGATACTAGCTTGGCTTGTTCTTTCCCAACCAAGAAAACATCAGCGTTCAGAAACGAGAAAATTGATCTGCTATGATAGTTTAGTGGTAGAATATCCCCCTGGCAAGTGGAAGACCCGGGTTTGATTCCCGGTCATAGCTGACTTTTTTCTCATTTCAAAATTATTCCCAACTTTACAGCTTATGCCTGTCTGCATAGGATCTTCGGATCGCTTACTACTAACACCAAATTCCTTTATATGTGCTACTGACACACTGCATGCCATTCAGGCCATTATCCACAACACATTAGCCAAGTATCTCTCTACTGCGCAGCTGTTGTGCTCAAGGCTTCTCAGAGCTAGAGAGTGTGCCTTAGCACAGGTTGCACACTTCAAGGCTCTTCCAGTGAAATCTTTTTCTGTGGAAGGCGCTGAGGAATCATCAAACACTCTCCAGGCTGGTATCTACGTCACATAACCAAAGTATCTCTGCCCTGCACTGCTGCTCTGCTCAAGCCTAGGAGGTGTGCATAGCCCATATCGCATGTTTTAAAGATTTTCCAGTGATAGTATTTTCGGGCAGGTGGGATTAAATTGAAAAATATAATATCACATACATTGTGATTTATTGGGTGTGCACCGCACACCTAGCACACCCTGAATATATGCCCCTAATTAATACAATTTATGGGCAGAAGTCATTTTCCACAGTTTTGTTGTTTTGTACCAGTAGGAGTGTTCCAGTCAGGAAGGAGTAGGGAGACCAGATGCATATGCAGTACATCCGGTCCTGATATATGTCCCCCGAGTATATGTTGTTTTGCACTTATGTTGTTGATTACTTGAGGAACTTGATGTAAAAATTCCCCGCTCTTACGTCATTTGCATCGGTTTCAGCAAAACTGATTTTCAACTTCTAAAGCAGGGGTGGGCAAACTTTTCAAGTGGCGGGCAACCTATGCAGTTGCTAACAATTAGGCGGGCCACCAGAAATAGCTCAGGACATTCTATGTATCCACTGGCTGCTGTAAATCTGAGGTCTTAGACGCAAAATACTGTAGATGTTATCCAAACTTAACTCGCTTAAATATCAGGCTAGTTTACTGTAAGAAAAATGAATTTATTTACCAATAATTTGTTAATAGTAAATTTCAAAAGGACCTCTCATGGGCCACAGCACATTCCTTCGCACCTCACACCTCCACTGCCATCCTGTGTACTGGCAACATTTCTCGTCACGTTGTGATGTTTCTCAACTTTATTTTGATTAATTTTGAAATCCCTTAACAATGAGTAATAAGCATTCTGCTATTGCTAGTGCAAGTTTAAGTGGTGCAATAAAAAAAAGCATAGTAGTATTACGCTGGGCATGATAAAACATAGTAAACGAGGTGAACGTGCAGTAGACAGTGGCTGCGCTTTCAATTTACCTCCGATAACTGTACATACTATAGTTAAGAATTCTGATGAAATAGAAGATAAGGCTTAACATGTTCTAAAGCATTCAGGGGTAAAAATAACAAGCAAAGAAGTAATATAATGGAAAAAATGGAAAGATTGCTGGCATTATGGATCGAAGATCTCTACAACCAAAACATGCCGATCAGCTTAGCATTCTTTCAAGAGAAGGCTTTTAACTTGTATGAAGACTTAAAAAAGGAGTTGGGAGATTGAGGCTGTGAAAGATAGACCATTCAAGGCCACTTGTGTATGGTTTCACTGTTTTCAGAAGAGATATAGTTTGAAAAACGTAAAGATTCGGGAAGAATCAGCCAGTGCTGATGCAGATGCTGCAGAAATGTTTTCAAATAAACTGAAGAAAATCATTGAAGAAGATGGTTATGATTCATGCTAGGTTTTTAACGTTTATGAAACCAGGCTATACTGGAAGCGTATGCCTTCTCGTATCTACATTTCTGTTAGCAAGAAGATTGCTCCTAGTTTTAAGGCTTCAAAGGATCAATTAACACTCCTTTTAGGAGGAAATGCTAATGGTGATAAGAAACTAAAGCCATTGCTCATGTATAGGAGTAAAAATCCACAAGCACTAAAGAATGTGGTCAAATGTCAACTTCCTGTAATATGGAAATCTCATGGCAATGCTTGGGTAACGAGGCAGATCTTCCGTGAGTGGTTCATGGGTTATTTTTTTCCCGAAATGAAAAAATACTGCAAGGAAAATAATCTAACATTCAGGATTCTTCTGTTGTTAGACAATGCTAGTGCCCATGACATTGATTTCAAACATTTGTGTCCCAGCATTAGAATTGTCTTTATGCCACCGAGGACAACGTCACTTATGCAGCCTATGGATCAAGGCGTTATCGCAACATTTAAGTCCTCTTATTTAAGGAAGACATTCCACAAGTTTTAGTAGTGTGAACTCCTTCAGTCAAAAAACGAAAGGATTGTAAAACCCAATGCATTTCGCCCACTAAGTGGGTATCTTCAGGGGCGACCTGTGATCGACAGTGACTAGAAGTTAAGTTGAAGATGCCCACTTAGTGGGCAAAATGCATTGGGTTTTACAATCCTTTTGTTTTATGGCTAAAGGAGTTCATGTTACTAAAACATCGACTGAGCCAAAAGTTTTTGAGCTACCACATAGCATTCCGCAAGTTAATTAGTGAAACTGATGGCACAAAAAACCCACAGTCATGGAATTCTGGAAGAATTTCAATATTTTAAACTCTACTTCTATGATTGGTTCTTCCTGGGATGAAGTCTCGAACCGCATAATAAATGTTTTGCGGAAGAAAGCATATCCTGCTGCAGTGCATTCTCTTAAACGATTTGATGACGCATCAAATATTTGTGGTGAAATAGGAAGCAGGCTTCGCAGAAGTAGAAGATGCAGTTGTTATTGAGCTGTTGAAATCACATCATTTGCCTCTCAGCAATGAAGATCTGGCGGAGTTGGATTTACAGTCTTACGAAGAAGAAGTGTTTGATGATGAGAACGATGCAGAGGATTCTTCTCAACGAAGAGGCGGCTTTACACTTCAGGCACTAAGAGATATGTTCGAGCATATCAAAAGTGCAATCAAAATTATGTAAAATAACTGTGCAAAATTGTTGAAAGCCTCAACCTTGTCGTTAATGTCATCCATATACTCAATAGAATACCAAGGCATGGCAGACGTGTCAGCAATTAAATTTTCATTGTTGATGTTTTTGAAGTCCCTATAGGTGATATATTTCTGCTTGTGAGTTGGACACCTTATTGAATAGGCAATGTATATTATGTCATGTGTGGAGATTCCAGGAGCAGAGAGTTGGCCATGCGCAAGAACCTTGTCAGGGTTGGCGGTAACTGCTAAATCAATTAGGGTAGAGGAAGTAGGAGTATGGTGAGTTGCATTTAGTGGTAGAATACTAAGGCCTAGAGAGTTGAAGGAGTTATATAAATATGTCGAATCAGGGTTTGGTGCGAGTATATTGGCATTAAAATCGCCCATAATTATTAAATGATTGTAATTGTTAATGTGATTAGTGATGACTTCATCAATGTCAGATTGATGGTCAATTTTGGGTGGACAGTAGACAATACCGAAAAGTATTTTCTGTGAATAGATTTTCAATTCAAGAAATAGAAATTCAGGTCTTTTGCTGTAATTACATTCACTACTTTCAATAAATTTAGTTGAAATATCGTTTCTTACATATATTCCGACACCGCCGCCACCTTTGCCAACGCGATCGTTGCGGTAAAGTTTAAAACCGTCAATGTTAACAGTAGAGGAAGACATAGATGGTTTCAACCAGGTCTCAGCAATAGCGATGATGTGTACTTTATAGTTAGGTAGTATACCACGGAGTTCTTCGATATGTGCTGTTAGGCTTTGAGCATTTAAATATAAGATCTGGAGGGAGCGTGGAAAGGGCTTAAACTGTTCAGATAGAATGGCCTTTGTATTGGAATTGCAATATGGGGATAAGCTTTTATTAGTGATAGGGAGAAGAGAGGATGCGGAACCAGGAGATATGTATGGGTAGAATTCAGAGGCATTTGGGTCCAAGGAAGGACGCGGTTGAGTTTGGGAAGGACTGAAATCAGGAGCATGTGGGTTAAAGTAGGTACGGATTGTGGCTGGATGTATAGCAGGTAGTGAGGGGGGTGGGGACGGGGGTGGAATGAAGGTGGGTAAGAATTCTGCTGCCTCTGGGTTGAGAGGGTGAGGACCATGCGAGTTAAGGTTATATGGTGGGACAGGGGAAGAGGTGATGGGCGAGAGAGGGCATATGTTGTTATTTTGAGTGCAATGGGAAAAGCGGGGGGTGGAAAGTCAGAAGAGCTAATGCACGTCATAACGTCCTGCTGGTGGGAGGGTCTACTGATGGGAGCTACGAACAGGAAAGAAGTGCTATTAGTGGGCAAGATGGCAGGGGAAGAATTAAACATAGGAGAGGATATTTTATAGAGTAGGATGCGCAAAGTTAGGGATACAATATACAATACACAATACAATATTACAATGTATAATGAAAAGGCAGGAAAATGCACACAGGTCAAGTAAAGAATAAGTTATAAACTAATTGCAAATGAAAACAGAGGAACACAGGAAGGCACGAGCGAGCTAAAGGAACTTATCGAGTGAGTGGAATAAAACACTTAGTAGAGCACTAACACTGTGGAGTAAGAGCTATTGGGAAACGGCTTTTGGAGCACTAAGGGTGGAAGGGAGACACAGATAACTACAGACACTTATTTGCACTGGTGAGATGATTGAAATAAAACACTATGTGGAGCACTAGCACTGGGAAATAAGGGCTCTTTGGATATGACTTTGGGATCAATTTCACTAGAGAGAACCGAAAATGAAAACACTGTGGGGAGAACTGACACTAGAGAAATGGGGGCTATCAATGAATTAATTTGGGAGAACTAGGGATGTAGGGGAGACAGATAAATACAGGCACTAATATACACAGGCACTAATAAACACAGGCACTAATATAAACAGACACTAATGTACACAGGCACTAATTTTCACTTGGGACACCACGTAAGGGAGGGACAGAAAGAAAGAAAAGAAAGTCGCTGCTCAAGAAGGGGGGACGGAAATGCACAGGGAGCTTCTTTCTTCACTCAGGAACATGGAAAACAGCTGAGAAACAGCAAATGCAGGAACAGGGATGCCAGGCAGTGACAGAAATGGAGTTAGTGGAAAACAATAACTCAAGTAGCACAATGCAGTATGCACGACAGATGTTACCTAATGATTATGCCATTGTGGTCTTTGTCAGTTTCTTAACTAATCCTAAGTCTTGCTCGTAAGGTTACTTAGCGATGTCCGTCCCCCGAAGTTGATTTCTGAGAGGGCCTCTACATCTCTCATGGTGGAGATAAACTGTCTGCTGCCATCATGCAGGACAACTATTTTCCCATCTTGCGCCCAGACCCCACATGGTCTTGCCAACATTTTTATCTCTTGCAATAACTTTTTTCGTGTAGAGGTAAGCGACTCGGTGACAAGAAAATTGGTACCTTTGAGTTGTCTCTTGTTTCTCCACACCTTGTCTCTTTCCTGATAGGATAAAAATCTGACGATGATAGCTCTGGGGTGAGGATTGGAGCTTCTGGGAACACCAATTCTGTGAGCTCTGGAAAGACGCTGCATGTCGATCTCTTCTTTTACTTCGTCCTTGAAGAATTTAGTCACTAGAAGTAAGCAGTCTTCATTCTCCTTCTCCATTACACCATGAATGAGAAGGCAGTTGCGTCGGGAATACTGCTCTAAGGCATCTTGTCTCTCATCCAATTCCACGCATTTCTTCTCTAGATCACTAAGGCGGTCAGAGAGACGGCGGAAGTCTTCCATCACTTTTGTTCGGAAGCTGTTGAATCTTTCCTCTAAGGATGAGAGGGATTCTTTCCTCATAGGAGTATATTCCTTATGGATTTGGCTGAGTTCGCCTTGAAATGAAGACATAGTCTTCATAACCGTTTCCATCATAGCACGGAACTCCGTGCTATCAGACTCAAGGTCCTTCTTTAAAGCCTTCGGCGGCATATTCAGCTGTCAGGATGGCTAAAAATGGAAAGTGAAAGGGATGGAGCGACCTGAAGGCACGTCAGGCTACCACGAGCATTAGACTAAGACAGTAGTGTTGATGAGATGGCAGTTGATGATCCTCCTCATCTTCCTCCTCTGTCTAATCCTCTCTCTCTCTCTTCCTCACTCTTCGTCTTTCCTTCTTACTTTTCTCACTCTCTTTCTCCCTCTCTTTTTTCTTTCTCTCTCCATCATCATCATCATCCACCACCATCACGTTCTCTCCGAGCACCTTCTCTGCTCACAATCATACACAACTTACTCACTCCTCAAGGTAAGAAACAATAATTAGGTTAGGATTAAAATTCTATGTATAAATTTTGATGCTTTTTACACTAATATGCTTTTTTATGTATGTCGCTGCTCAAAAATATAATGATTATAGTTTATATTATAAAAAAGGAAAATGATTTAAGGACATGATTCTTATCTCTATCTTATAACATTATTTCTTATGGTAGAAACTGTTCCAGTGTGCATTGCATGGGCAACACAAATGCTCTTCCAGTCCATTTATTCCTGTATTTAAATGTATTCTTATGTGAAAAAATTCTCCGATATACGTTGTTTCACTTTACTTGACTTTCTGGTCCCTAAGCCTGACGTATATCAGGGGCCGCCAGTATGTGAGAAAGTTTGTGCAATGTTTGTTGTACCAATTTTTATAGTGAAATCTTGTCATAATAGCATTCATTGTGATGGGATTTTACAGTATTATTGTAAATTGAAATTGCCAGCACTTTGATAGTTGACCCTCTGGTTTGGCTAATGTAAGTTTCATGGTAAATACAATAATTTGACATCAGCATAGAGGCTACATAGATATTTTTTATGAATAAACATTCCATGGCTTTTTTAATGTGTTGTATTGCTATTTTTTTCCTGAGAATAAAATCATTGCTATTTAATGAATTGAAAAATCTTGTCAAGATTTAAAAAAATCTAAGTCCACATTATATACTGGAAAACATAGAACATTGTCACACCTTAAGAGTAGCTTCATACTGGAAATGGGAAGGACATACTACTGTGGTGCAGGTGTCCACTGCAATAAACGAGTGATTGTCTGTGGAGATTGCAACTAACAAAACTATATATTCTCTTAGATAGTATACCATCCAGTTTTTAGTTAAACATTATGAAAATTCTTTATGTAAAGAAATTTGTGGAATTGAATTCTAGAAAAATTCAGGAGCAATCCAGAGATTATCTTTTAGTTGACTAAGATCATTGAGTACATAACTTTCCAAATTGCATTTTAAGCCTCAAACTTCTCAATCAAATGAGTTAACTAATTGTATTTTTCAAACCCTTCTTGACAACAACAGCATATCCTCCACCACCAATAGCAACAGATCCTCAACCAGCCCCAGCTGAAGAAGAAGGGCAGTCAGCCTTCCTGGCCGAGCGGGGAGATGAAGGAGTTGGCCTCCAGATGCATATGGGCCCCTTACCTCCAAATCTCCAGAGTAAGCAGCAACAGCCACCAGCCAATGAAGGCTCAAAAGGGCTTCCGTTCATTGGAAAGGTAAGAATCCAATTTTTCCACTTTGAGAGAATACTTCACAGATTGTTTAACCTCAACCTTGACTTCTCTATTTTCCGTAAACCAACTTACACCAACCACACTTTGCACTCATCCTCTAAACACCGTACATCCCAAAAATATGCAGCATTCCACTACATGATATATTGCCTTACACATTACTCTCTCTCCCAGTCACTTCCAGAAAGAACTCGGGACTATTAAGCCCATTTCCATCGTAAATGGTTATTCCCCTTCCATTATTGACAGTATTTTATCCCAAAAACAAAAGAAAATTACTCTCAAAAGAATCTTGTTCTCCTCACCTACTTCAGACATAAAGCCCCATTGGTTTCGCCTGTTATACACAGATCCTTTATCACATAAAATAGTTAATTAAGTGGCATGTATAAAATTAAATGTAGGGATTTTGAATGTTTTTATATATCCCAAACTAGAAGAAACTTCCAAAAATGCATGAAAGAGTACCAGAAATGTTTCCTTTCTAATTCCTTCAAATCCCATTTCGCTAAACAACCCCTGGAAAATAACCACTGTTCTTATTTTAACCCTACCATCATCCACAAAGAAGACAAAGGCTTGAGACAACTTTCTGGAGAAATGGAAATTCTTTTCCACCTAAAAATAACCCAAATGACATCATTAATGAACATCTCTTATCTTCCCATTCCCCACTGCTGTCCTCCCTTTCTGACCAATAAACTCCTCTCCTTTCCCCATCACACCCCCCACCCCACTCCCCTCACCCCACTCTCTCCACCCAACTCTCCCCACCCAACTCCCCCCACCCCACTCTCCCCACCCCACTCCCCCACCCAAATCCCCCCACCCAACTCCCCTCACCCCACTCCCCCACCCAACTCCCCCCACCCAACTCCCCCCACCCCACTCCCCCCACCCATATCTCCCAACCCCCCCCCTCCCCACCCCACTCCTCTCACTCCACTCCCCTACCCCCTAACATATCCCAAACTTCTCCTTAAATGCTCCCCCTTCCCTTTTCCTCTCCTCCCACTTCCACCCCTCCATTCTCTTCCTCCCCCTCCTTTTTTCTCATTCCTTATACCGTATATACTCGTGTATGATGTGGTTTGAAGACCAAATTTTTGGGTCATAAAGTAGGGGTGCGCATTATACATGGGTAACACTTCTGCGCAATTAAAATAAAAAATGTACTTACTTCGCACCAGATTCTCACTTTTTGGGTGAAATTAGGGGAAACTATGCTAATTATCGATAATCCAGCTTATACATATATTAATTAAATGTATCAAACACATGATTACTTCCTTACAGTTGCATTTTCACCCTCTACAAATATTCCACATTTCACTAGTTAATCAGCTGATTGCTGTAGTCTCCTGCAAAATTGCCAGGTAGGCATCCCGCAAAACATGCATCGAAAACAAGAAACATAGTATATGCAAATGATTTTTTAGATAATGAATGTGTTATATATAATTAACAATGTAAGTACACCACTCCCACAATTTATGCTACTTCAGTTTACATGGTTTCACTTTGCGTGCAGTTTTACATTAGAACAATGTTTGGAGTTTGTGCAACTCATTTCTGTTCACACGAGGCCTTAAAGCCCGTCCACATCTGGTTACACTGTATGCAAATATTGTATAGATACATGTTTTCAGTGTATCCCAAATATGGAAGTTTTTAAACTTCCAATTAATCTTAATTTAAATTTATTTAAAAACAGAAAATTATGGCAAGTTTTATTTATACATTTTTAGAACTATTATAATGTATTTCAATTTTATGCCATTTGAGATCATTGACACCTATTGGTGTATCAGTTTTAGTTTATGAGATTTCGGTTTACACAACAGTTTTCAGGAATGCATTAGTCATGTAAACCGCAGGAGTGTTGTATTTTAAAACCCATCTTCTTCGTTCTCTTCAGCTTCAAAAAACTATCTGAGGAAGGCGGCTGCAATGTGCAACGAACTTTAAGATTTCATATTAAATACTGTCATTTAATATCTCTAGCCATTTAATATTCTGTAAATAAGCATTACATGTAGTTTGAAAATTTCAAAATAAATTGATGTGTTTTTTCAAAATTTGACCTTCAAGCCTGTAAGCAAATTTCCGCAACCCAAAATTTTTGGATTTGCAAAAGTCGAGTCTTGCGTAACCCAGAAAGGGTCTGTATTTATTTATGGTACTCAATCAGCTGTGTTTAAAGGTACGTCTAAAACTATACAGAATGAGTTCCTAGAATGCATGTTAGAAGTATACCACGAAGATGTTCCCCAAGAAATTAAAAAAGCAGGTTATGTAGCATTGATAGCTGATGAAACTAGTGGCATGTCATGTCAATTTCAGTTAGTCATTGTATTACATTACATTGTAGGGGGAAAACTGGTTGAAAGGTTCTGGAATTTCGTTAATCCTGATGGACATGATGCTCGTGCAATCGCAGATTGTATTTTAAAACAACTCGACCCCCTAATTGGTGCAAGTCCGAATAAACTTATAGCACAAGGTTTTGATGGTGCTTCTGATATGAGTGGACATTTATGGCATTCAGAAACTGATAAAAGACAAGTATCCACTTGCTAATTTCATCCACTGTTATGCCCACCAGTTGAATCTCATTATCAACCGCCAAACCCGTATCTTTTTTGCACATTTGTCTAGAATCTGTTCATTTTTTTCTAATTTGCCCCAAAGAGCAAAAGTGTTGGATGACGTTTTACAGAGAAGAATTTTCATTCTCGTGGAGTCAGCACTATTTATGAATATAGAAAAGAGCTCATAACGGTTATGGAAATTATTGATAACAGTGACGACATAAAGTTGCAGTCTACCATAACACAAGCAGGTGCATATTAACTTAGTCTGAGAGAAAATAACGTTGTCTTTTGGTTAATGCCTTTTTACCGGATAATGCCTCACGTGCAGATAATTTTTATCCAGGTTCATAAATGAATCACCGATCCAGTTAAAGTACAGCAAGTGATGCAGCATTTCGAGAATAGCATACAGACAGTCAGAAACCAAGTTGATGTGATTGCCGAACAGGTTGAAGTCAAGTTAGGAAATGAAGAGGAAGAAGTTTGACCAAACAGACCGTGGATCACCGACAGCGATTTTGCCTGCAAGAAGAGAGAAGGTAAAGAAGATTGTGTCACCATAATCACAGAAATAAAAGATAGATTTCAATTTACTAGACACCTCATGGTTACGAATCTATTTGTGGTCGAAGAATTTGATAATTACAGCAAAAAAATCCCTGACACGTATCTCAGTGAAATAATTGAAAAGTATCCTTTTTTGGAAAAAAAGAGACTGAAGAGTGAACTTCAAGTTTTTTATGAAAGAGAGGAATTGAGAGCATTTTCTGGTGCAGTACCATTTCTGTTGCTAATTTTGGGTGATGTATTGTGTGAAACATTTCAAGAGACAATAAAGCCTTTAAAAGTGTTGATCACTATACCAATGTTGACATCAGAAGCAGAAGGGTGTTTTTCAATGATGAAAAGAATAAAGACTTTCCTTAGGAATACTATGAAAGAAGAAAGATTAATTACTTTAGGCATGCTATCGTGTAAAAAAACTTTTGTAAATAACATAGATAGCTTCAACAGAAAAGTTATTGATTTATTTTCTAACAAGAATGATCACCGAATGGACTTTGTTTACCGCTCATTTTAGCTGCAAGACACTTTTTTCATTTACTCACTACTGTACATTTTTTGGTAAGTAAAAAATTAAACACTTTTTTATATTATAATTTTAGGTTTTTAAAACATATGTTGTACCTACCAGTTGAAACAACCACCGGCTGCCACTGGTTGAAACCGATTGCATGTTTTTCCAATGAAGTGGAACTTTTTACCAAGTGTTTCCTGTACTTATACTCCTTGAAAAGAGAGAAGTTTTATTCTGCCTCATCTATGTATTGCTTCTTAATACAGTAAAACCTGGATAGTGCGTTTTTGCAGGGGACAGGACAAATGAGCATATTAATGAGGAAAACATGCTAAGCAAGTTACGTACGTTCACATAGACTGCTTTAATCAACGCTTGTCCGTAGAAAGAATTTTGTAGGTACCTATGCTGTCCTATAGAGGCTATAGACTACCAAATGATATATCGAATCAAAGGCTAGTTAAATGGTGGACCATCCATGGGTGAACATTCACAAAAATGTTTTACATTTACTTAAAAAAACTTGTCCACAGTACTGTTTTTTATTTTTAATCCCCAGTTCATAAATTTTTGAGTCCAACTTTGTAATTAGATTGATAACATCATCTCCTACCACAAAACTAATCAGGTATCGGTATACTATGTCTATAGCCTCAACTGTTTTTGACAGACTGGGAACAGATTCTGGCTCTGGTTCCTCTTCATCATTGCCATCTTCATTTTCTACCACCTGCTGTTTATGTATATCATCTATTGACATGGTCTGGCAGATGGCAATATCGTTGCTTTGAGAACGTGCAGAATGGAACATTGTCTACAGCGCTACGTCTAATTAGCCATGATTTATTCTTACATGACATCATGAAAATGCTGATTGTGTTTGGATGAGGCTGATGAGAACCAACATATTTGTTACATGATCATAAAACCGAGGGACCTATTCCATTTTTAATGATTTATAACTTGCATATGCATTTTATTGTTTCACTTTTACTTAAGAGGCATGTTATGGAGTGGTGCATTTTTTTGTGACGATTCACCGAATGTACTAACCAGGAAATGTCATTATTTTAAGACATATTAACCAAATATTTTTAACAAGTATTCAAATGGAATGGAATCGGGACCTTGAGAAATCGACGTACTAAAGAGGAAAACGTGCTAGCGAGGAATGTACTAACCAAGCTCCACTGTACATTCTTTTTCCTGACCTCTTTAAATCTATGTGGATTAATGGGAAGGTAAGGTTCCAAGACTTATCACTCAGTGGGCATACATGTAGGAAATACATTAGTCTTATATTATATTACCGTAATCGTCGGCGAACTTTTTGGCAGGTTTTTATTGGTTGACTGGCTAGCCAATAAGAGATCAGGACGTTGTTGTTTATATCTTTGTTACATTATATGTTTACTTAAAAAGAACAATTAACTGTACTTGTTCTTATTTGAAAGATTAATAAAACAATACATTAATAACCCACCAGAACTTTTATTGTAGCAGCAACTATAAACAAACTATTATTGTCATTCGTAGCAATGAGAATACACAAAGTACAATTTATTTAGGTAGCATTAGTATGAACGATTATCTACATTCGCATTTATGAGAACTTCTAAATTAAGTATGTATTTTCATTTAATTTTTCTTTTTCTCTTCCATAATGTTTAATTTTTGTAATATCCGTCTGTTGGTAATTTATCTCCTCTGGGATTTCCCGATAAAACTAAGAGCTCATCAAATCGGAAAACATAAGTAGTATCTTTTTAGAGTGAATGCCAACTAATGGGTATAATAAGACGTTTCATATTTGATATTTATTATTCCTTTGAATAGAGATAGATTGAATAGAATAGAATGATCTCGGGCTTCAGAGCACAGCGCTTCCATTCATTCAAAAATGTTTTAAACTCTAAAAGTCTATATTTGTTGAAGAGAAATAATGGCCTAAGTTAAGACGAGTTCCTTTTTAATTTATGACATGCAATCAGTTATTATCTATATATTAAGTGCATTTTGTCAGTGTGTCAGGAAACACCGATGACACTCCACATCTATAATATGTGAGCTAGTCGTTCATGAATGATTCGTTCACGATGAAGGAATGACTTTCGAGATCCGTGAACAAGTAACTCGAAGTTTGTAACAGAAAAAATTCTGCTATGACTGGGAATTGAACCCGGGTCTTCCACTTGCCGGGCGGATATTCTACCACTAAACTACCTTAGCAGATAATCTTTCCTGTTTCTGAATGTGGGTGTTTTTCTGTTTCAAAGTTATTCCCAAAATTACAGCTTATGCCTTTCTGCATAGTTTCTATTATTCCATCAAGTAACTCTAACTTCGCGAATGAATCATTCATGCTGCCATCACTGCTATGAATATGAGTCATTCACGAATCATTCGCTCATAAGATGACTTCTCGCCATTCCACTCTTGCGCACTGTATTTCCCCTCTTGCAGCCTACCAGCCGTTCACTTAGTTCCTTTTTTGCTCACTTTAGCTCTCACAGCACAGTCTGTGATGAAAGTCATTTAGGTTAATAAAAACAATTTTCTTTCATCTTTTTACATGTGAGATTGAAATTGTCTTGTATGCACAGGAGAGTATTTAAAATGAAAAATCATTCTACGTAGTGACATAGTGTTTTTCTTCATATTTGAAGCAGTCAAGAAGGCTAGATTTTAGCTGCATTTTGCTACTAATGTAGTGAGCCATAATTGAAATGTAGCTTTCGTTTGCGACAGATGTCCAACCATCGATGGTAATTGCAAATGCTGAAGCATTCACCAATGAATTACTCACCTTTTTCTTTTGTCAAATTATACAGTTTGGGAATTAAAGCAGTTGAAATTGTTTTCGGCATGGCAACTGACAAGAGTTATTTAATTTGGAAATAAATTTTTTTAAGTGAGGGCTTTCGACTATTTGAAAAGGAAGATAGTTTTTTACTATTGTTTCCACTAGATTAAAGTTCAGGTCTTGATTTTTTCCCCTGTTAATGGCTTATGTAAAAAGTGACTGAATGTGCTCTGCTTACTAATGATTATGGAGTACATATTGGAGGAGGTATTTGGGCTTGTAGATTTTCAGTAGCACTATTTGGGGCATCACTAGAAACACTACTGCAAGCTTGGACAATGGGTATTTATTGTGGATGATCCTCTTCATTAGCAGTGAAGACGGTGGAGGAGGTTGATGGTGTTGAACTTCTAGCTGAAGTTAATATCACAGTCAAATGCATTAGGTGCAAGTGGCAGATAAAGTTGCACGTAGTCATCATCATCATAGGTAGTCTGTCTGTAGACAGGTCCGTGATTATTCATGGTTAAACCTGGTTCTCCATATACTCCTATTTTCCGCTGTCCTCTTCATATATTGATAACTCTCTTTCCCTTTCAAATTATCTATCAGCTGAAACCTTTTCCTACCTCTTTCCCTTTTTCCATCTAGTTTTCCTTCTGACACATCTTTAACCCCTCAACGCCGTTAGGCGTACTATTACATCCTGCAGAAACTGTCTAATCGGCCGTCAGGCGTACTATTACGTCCTGCGGCAGCCTTAATTTATTTTATCTTTTGACGCTAGAGACTTCTTTAAATCTAAATAACCTATATATATTTTGAAAGAGGAAGCTTTGTACTTCCTATCTATGTTTGTCCTGTATTTTTTTCTCTTTTAAAAAATATATAATCAACATTGAATTTTGCGATAGAATTTTCAATTTTGCTATGATATGATGGTGTTTCTCCATATAAAAGTCGCTTTTCAATGTAGCAAGGAACCTTTCCTTGGTGTTTGAAATGCAATGTAGGAACTGTGTATCATTTCAAAGGAGAACACGTTTTTTCTCGTCTTCTTTCCTGGTGGAGATATTTGGCTTATGTCATGCGACAAAGGTCTTCGTCGGTATGTAAAGAAAGAAAGGAAAACATGTAAAGAAAGAAAGGAAAACATCTTATGTCTGTCTATGCACACCTTATTACTAATGTTTACAGTGCAATTGATAAAGAATGGAATTAGGTTGAGTAAAAACATTTCTGTAAACATTCTCTTCCATTACCGCGCGATCCTTCATTCATCGCTTCATAGGAGAGAGTCAACGTCAAAACAGCTGATTTCAAAATCCAAGGCCAACATTCTTCCGATAATTTAGTGCCACGCCTCAAAGAGAGGCGTTTTGTGAGAAGGATAATATGTCATATAATTTTCAAGACCTTTAGAATTTTATTTTAATCTCGACGAAAATTGCAGGGAATTGAGTATATCTATTTGTAAGTATTTGTTTACATATAATATACATTTAGTTTTGTTATAGAATTTTAGTTTTTACCACTGACCTACGGATTTTCGGTTTCTAAAGTTGGCCCATAAATATCTGAGGAAAGGGAGCCCACAAAATTGGGTTCCTTTTCTTTGACACTTGAAGGAAGACGAGGTTTGTTTTCCTCTTCAGATAAGTGCTTCGCTGTTGTGCTATAAATAGCAGGGCCAAAGCAGCATTGAAGCGAGTAGGCAAGAAGAGGACACGCCAGCAAAAATCACGGAAAGCTCTTCCATATATTTACACAATAGATTACTAGAAGTGTTTACGAAGCTATAAGGTATTTCTTGCTGAATCCAATTACGCATGTGTAAATTTTCTGAAAATATTTGGGAAGGACCTATAAGTTAAAGTTTTCCGTGTTTTATACAACGTCATATCTCCCTTTCCAATGAACGAAATGCAACCATTTCTTCTATATGACTTCTGTAATGACTAAGAATGATGACTGTATAACTAAAACGTTTATATTATAAATAAATCATCTTTTAATAAATCAATAATACTACTTACTTACTACTTACCTAAAAATTTCCAGTCAAGACATGAAAAAGTTGAGAGACGTAAAACTTTTCACCTAATTGGTTTAGATGGATAGACTTACAGAATGAAATAGTTACTAATTTAAGCTATTTTTTTATTAAGATTGCACATCAATATCTTCTATAGATTTTCCGGTGCTGAATATTATATATGATAAAGTGCGAATGCACGCCGGAAAATTAGCGATTGGTTTACATTCTCTTCTACTCTAACAATCTTTGTATGTAAAATATTTTAGGCAAAATAGATATTTACAAATTTCATGTCTTTCATAAATCCACAAAAAAATTTCAGAAAAATCAAGAGAAAACTTCTCAAGTTATGATTATTTTAATATTTTCGAACGTTTTTGCAACGCAATCGTGAATATTTAAAAACCTCATCCGGCCGTACGGGTGGGATTTAATAATTCTCCTCCGGGCTTGAAGAGTTAATCATACTCTCTCTCCTCAGGTAATCTCCAGCCCAGTTTGCCTTTCTTTTTGTAATATAATCATTCGCTTCTCTCCTACTCTTCGTAGCACTTCATCATTTTTCATTCTATCTGCCCATTTTATCTTCAGCATTCTCCTCCAAGTCCACATTTCAAAGCTTTCCAAGTATTTGAAGCTAATTTTCCTCAGCATACATGTTTCTGCCCTATACAAAGCTATACTCCATATATAGCATTTTATGAACTTCTTGCGGATATCTTTCATTATATTGCCAGTAAGTAGGTGTTTATTTCTTCTGAAAGCCACTTTTGCTTTTCCTATTCTAGTCCTGATCTCATCCATACATTTTGCTGCTCTTGTTATGATGCTTCCAAATTATTTATAATCTGAAGCTTGTTCTAAAGGCTTTCCTCCGATACTTATGTTCACTTGCACACAGTACCACCTTTAACTGATAAGGTTTTAGAGCAAAAATTGCATTTCGCCCTTTCGGGATCCTGTTTGGTAAAATATGTCCAAATCGTACTTGTTTTACGATATCTAGGTCTTGGCTAATATTCAACAGAAAAATAAAAATTTCTTCCGTTGTATAGAGAAGACACTTAACTCTGGAAGTGTACACTGGGGCACTGAATACCCCACAGATTTATATTTTGCATTTAAGTGAGAGATGGTTATGTATATTAACTTGTCACTTTTTGAGTTCCTTTAGGGTCACTTAAAGATGATGTTGAGAATTCTTTTGTTTGTTTTTTGTGCTTTCTGTAGCATCTTTGGGACACTGAATATCCCAGTCTACCAGAATTGGATGGTTTTTTTTTTCGAATCTGTTTCAGTGAACTTTATTATTCACCATAATTTCCAAATCCAATGCAAACTATATCTCCACCAATCAGATTAGTACAAAATGCAACAATGAGACACGTTTTTATACATTGCATCGATCTTAAAACTTTTGCAATGGATGCCAATATAGCTGTTTACCTCTCGGAGTGGATAAACTAGAAGATGGCTTCTTGCTATCTTTTATGGGCTGTTAAATGCTGCAGCTATCAATGCAGTTGTTATTTTGTCACACAATAATGGCATAAAAGGCAAATATAAGCTGTCTAGGCATTCTTTCTTGATGAACTTGTGAGAAGCTATGATCAGGTCCCAGCTCCAAGAACGCCTCCAAATTACAACTTTGAGAACTTCCCTCCGTAAGTCCATAACTTCACAACTTCGACTGCCAGAGGCTTCAATGAGTACTGCAATCAATTTGGAGTCAAGGAGTAAAAGATGCCAGCTATGCAACTGCAGCAACGGCTGCAAAACTACAGCATGTTGCAAGAGCTGTCAGGAGTTTACTTGCTGGAATAATTCGGATATAATTTGCAACAAATGTTTTAAATAATTTCAAAAACTTTTTTAACTTTTTGGTTTATAAATTAAAAAATAATCACATTTGTTTGCTAACAATTAATGGCTAAATATATTTTTTCTTCTTGGGGTGCTCAGTGCCCTAGTGTACCTGAATAGGGTGCCAAAACCTAGTGTACCGTGCCAGGGTTAATAAAAGTGAATAAGGCTCACAAATGATGCGATTTCAAATACAAAACTAATGCATACACACCTCAAACCAAAGAGCCAGCATCGGCCTTGGAGGAAAGTCCCCCTCAGTAGACAGAAAATCCCCCGGCAAAAAAAAAGGCTACCAACATCTCAGAATGATTTTTTCTGAGCAATACGCAATACCGCTCGGTCCAGCCTGAATCTATTACGAAGTCTAAATGGGATTCCCAAGTGTTTCATATCTTCCTTCATGCTCCTATGTTTACTTATAGGAAGAATATGGGGCTTAGGAAACCAAGGGGGAAGAAACTCATCTGGTAAATGTAGAGCTAAGACAGGGGTCGGTAACATTTCAAATTTAAAGAGCCATTGTTTTTTGTCTCATTCCAAAATACTTAAGAACCGCACAGTAACATTCTGTAGGACTTTTTTTTAGAGATTCGAGTGTTTACAATAAGCATGTTTCATGGCTAATAAAGGTTAGGGAGCTAAGATTACTTCTAATGAGCCACAGATATGTACTCAAGAATCCAAATGCGGCTCCAGAGCCGTAGGTTGCCGACCCCTAGGCTAAAAGATGGCAAAATGAGTTTGAAACAGAGCATGCATGAGGACATAAAAAAAAGTCCTACCGCAAATACGGGCATAAGCATCCAGGTTAACCCATATATTTACTTCCTAGCACACTGAGGGGTTAACGATATATTCACCTAAAATTAAAAATTTAAGGTTTATATAAAATGTTGTTACACATGGAACCAGTCAATATTCGATATATACCAAATTAATCCTATTCTGTTTATTTAAAATTTCTCAATTTTTGGCAGTCGCTCCTGGCGATTGAAGTCTGGATTCAAACCTGATATAGTTACAAAATACATCACACAAATTTTCTCATACTCATCTTTGATAATCAATTAATTACTTTTTATTATCACTTTTAGATCAGCCCCCAGTATATTTCTGAAGAAAGCCCTTAGATGTATTTTTCTTTAAAACTATCCTCATCCTATAAAAATGTATTTATTTCTAACGGTACTCACAATCCTTAGTTTATATATTTCTGTTGTAAAAGCCAATATGCACTAATTTGAAATCAAAAATGTACACACATCATCACCTTACCAGGCAACAAAACAATATACACAACTTATGTCTGTATGGCAAAAGTCTGTACCACATGCGCAGCATTATTACAATGAACATCGGAATGAAATAAAAACAATCCATTGCCAGTGTTAAAAAAGAAACGAAAACTTTTTCTGCTCAGTAATGCCTTTAACAACTTGAGTGAATATTTAACACGTAATTTAATTAGTTTTAAGGCACATATTTTTCTTCAATTTTTTGCACTATATTTTTGAGTGGTTTTCTAAACATGTAATCTAGTTAGTAAGTGTTTCCATGTATATTTGTGTCTGACAACTTTTATGTTACAATCATGTTACTAACAAAAGGATAAATAAATGAATAAAAACCTTCCATGTGAAATTAAGTCTGCCAAGGTACTTTGGAGCTTCAAAAACAGTGTAAAAAATTTCTTTATTAAAAATTTAATTATCCAGTAAATGATTTCCATAATGATTTCAGCAGCATTATTTGCATTTTTGTATTTTTTATTGTTGTCTGTTCAAATACATATTGTAGTCTTAAGATTAACATCAGCTCAGTATAGCTGACATTCTTTTATCCCATTGAAGTACCTCTGGGTCAATAAATATACTATTATTTATTTCATATTAATTTTTTGTCACCCAAAACTAGTACCATTGATATAAAATGTAAAACTTATCAATTTCAACTCAAAACTCACTCTAATAAGTGTTTTAATTTTCTACAATGTAAAAAAAAATTATTTTAATGATCTAAAACTTTTTGTGGCAAAAGTTCAAGGAATACGTCAGACTTCATATTATATTTTGTCAACTCTCCTTGGGTAGACAAAGATGTTTGCCCAGGTGGCAGGCATGGGTGCAGCCAGAGAGGTTCCTGAATGGGTGACTGTTCTCAAGCAATTTGGAAACCTGAAATGTGCCTCCTTCCTTTTTGTCTCGTGGTTCATGGGATTTGGTATTGGCCTCATATTCACTTTTCTCTTCTGGCACTTGCAGGTGAGCAACTTTTCCTGTCATTTTCATTTGTACATATACATATGCAGTATATTTATCTGTAATTTAATTTAAAGTGAATGAATTATTTGATAATTAACTCAATCTATTTCATAGAAATATTTATGAGCCAGTTGAAATAATTAGAAGAATTATAAAGTGTATTCATTTTATGAACATACTAGTGTATTGCATGTCATATGATGGGTATCAGTTACTATATGGTTGAAAAACCCATCGTACGAATGGTGATCCTAATGAAACCATACATCTTAAGTAGGTAATTGTAACTCATTATTATGGTTAATCACAAAATTAGTTTATTTTTCTAGTGTAATTGCCCATTGAAATTCAACAGGGAACTTAGATACGAATAATAACAGCTGTAGTTATTGAGTAAGAGCCAGTATAAAATTTGCCAAAATAGAGATTTGGAAGAATTTCTTTCTCATTCTTGTTTTCCCCAATGATGAGCCCCTTGTCAAAAATGGAGTAATAATAATATTCCCTTCCTCCCTCTCGCCATCCCTCTCTCCCTTCCTCTGTCTCCCTTCCTTCCTCTCTCTTTCCTTCTCTCTCTCTCTCTTAATTTGCTCTGCTTATACATCAAGAAATCACTTATGCTCATCAAATTTTCAACACTTCACTGAGTATTATGTATTTCATACTTACCATACTACCCTAATTCTATTTCACCTATTTATTAAGGTGACCAGATTTCCTCCTTTTGGAAGAATAGTGCTTCTTTTTCAAATGTTTTCCTCCCTAAACTTTCTCTCCTCTGTCCTTTTAAAAGTTGTTTGTTTTTATCCTTCCTTTTACCTTGGTAACCAATGTTATGTAACTTTAGTAGGTTGTCTATCTCTGCACATGCAAGTTACATTGTACTACTTGGTGCAGCAGAGGCCAGGGAATTCCGCCTGTGAATAGGCATCTTTCACCCTAGACACAGTTCTCAGTACACTAAACTTTCGTTAAAACATTTCTTTTTAAGTTGTCTGATCTGGTTTTGTAAGTGATAAAGAACACTTTGTCTTCTAGTTTTATTGTTTCATTTTTTACCTTATATTCATGAGTAAAAATTACAATCATTAATTTTAAATCATTCTATTAATTTCACCCTTTCAAGAAGCTTTCAATTTCCTTAAATATATATTTTGAATAAATTTTGGCTCAGAAATAATAGTTTTCAAACTATTATTAGTTTTATTTAGAATACACAGTATTTTTGCCAGTCTTGGTAGATGGGTGGTTAGAGTATCTGCCGACAGGTAATAAGGTCACAGGTTCGAATTCTACTGAGGGCATGAATGTTTGTGTTCATCATACTAGGTTATATGTAAGAATGAACTCAATGTTCTAATATCACCCTGAAAATAAATAGTCAAATTATTATTTTGCAACATTGAGACCATTTTTTGTCAATCTTAAATGCTTTTTACTTGGTTTTAATTTGTCAATATAGGGATTTAATTTTATATGATGTGATTACTTAATGGTAATGTCGAAAGTTTAATTCATTTTTGAAATGCAGTAATTGAGGTTTATGTGGTATGATTTATCATAAGGTAAATCTGGATAAATATGTCTTGTGTTACTGTGAAGAAATTGTTTCTAAAATTATATAGAAGCATTCGTTTTTTCTTGCAAGCATACAGTATATTTTTTTAATGAACACTATTGAATGCCATAAGCATATTGTAGTGTATGGACTTACTTACATCTATTATTTTATTAAAATAAATGCGAAATAAGTCATTTAAATAGGTTTTTTCATCATCAAATTTGTCCTCCCTTTCAGCAATAAAAAAATCTGCTCACCTTACTATTTATAACTTTCGATCTCTTGCATCTTCTAGTATTACTAAGAAAGAATGCATGTATATGAAAGTACCATGCCATAAAGTACAAATATAATTTAAGCTTTAATCACTTTTTTATAATAAAGCACCAAAGCATTGAAATTCAGATTATTTTCATGAACCCATGGACACTGTGTCATCTTCTATTCTGTAAGATTTTTAAGACTTTGATACATTGGACAGGGTAGAATAGAAAAGTATGTGAAAAAGGTAAAAAATTGTCATAATTTGGGAATACCAAATTATGCCCATTTGTATTTAGCTTACTCCTGGTTGAAATATAAAACAGGTAGCTCCCATATGGGCATAAGATGCTATTTTGAAAATAATTTTGAACAATCTATGGATGAGAAAGACTAACAAACACAAAAGGTCAACTATAAGGATTTCTCAGGGAAGTTATAGGGTGAATGCCATTTACAGTGGGCCCTTACGCTTTGTAGAAGTTACAAATGTCAAATCCATGAATGTTAAGACTAAAGACTTTTGGGAAAAAAGGGGTTTACATGGGCTGTTTTTATGGAGTAAAGGCAAACATTCATGATAATAATTAATGCACAGTTGATGCAATAAACATGCTAATTATGATAATAAATTAAAAATACTATATAAACATTTTATTTATGAAGAATAAATAAAAAACTTTTTAAAGCCATTTAGCCTACTGATGATGACAATATTGAAATGATGTAGAGGGTGGTGATGGTATGGGAAGGCTGGTTAGGGAAATGTAGAATCCTCCTGAAGATCATTCCAGAAAGTTAGCTTAAAAGAGGCTGCAGTGGAGGGAAGCATCGTTGTGACCAGCATCTTTAAAAAAACTTGTTATTCCCTTCATTGCTAGTCTTTGTCTCTTTATAAGGGGCAATAAGAGCCTCCAGTCTTCTTTCAAAGATTTTTATCAACTCCTTAAAGGTTTCATTTCAAACATCCTGTCAGGCATAGCCGTAAGGTATATGTAGACAAGTAAGTGTCAAGCAACTTCCCTCAACGTAGGTGCAAGCTATAAATACTTAACCCATGATTTTAAATGCAGATGGCCAGATTGATACTGAGAGTTAAGCATTTAACACCTGTGTGTTAATGCTTAGAGATCAAAAATGTTTGATATTTGAGTGTCATAGCAGGCTTGAGGTATGGGCGAGCCAGATGGCTGCCAGGGTCACTAAAAGTTTAACAGTTTGTATCTATATATTATTGGAAATCTGCATAATCTTAATCAATTATAGAAAATTATTAACATCTGATGCAAGTTACCCTTGACTTTTGAAGCTTTTAGCAAAATTGGTTGTGAACATTGGGAATACCAGATCAACGGAAGAATTTCCCTCTCCAAATCCATTAAAATGAATTTCTCCCTGCTCTACCCTTTTCTTGGAAAAATCTCTCCAGATATCTTTGCAATTCCTTGTAAAGGCGATGAGACTCTAAATTCTTTGCTACATCTATTAATTGGGTATGTTCCTGCTTTCTTCTTGTTTCTGAGGAGAAACTGCCATAGCATATTTTCTAAAAGTAACACAACACTGTTATTGACAATGACATTACCACAACTAAACTATACTTGACATTCCAAACAATACATTGCTTAACTCTCAAGTAAGTGCTAAGCACTCGTCAAGTGATGCCCGTGCACTTAGACATCTCCAGAATTCCTACCTGAGCTATGAGTTCTGAAATTACGAGGTGCTACCCAAAAGTTCCGGGAATTTGTGCATAAAAAAATTACTTATGGTAAGTCCTAATTTCCACCGTCCCCTTCAAAGTAGTCCCCTTGGGCTTTTATACAGCATTCCCAGCATTTTTTCCATGATGTGAAGCATTCTTGGAAGTCCGCAGATGTGAGCGTGTTAAGCACCTCTTGCGATTCTGCCCGAATCACCTCAATCATGTCAAAACGTCGCCCTTTCAGCCGGAGTTTCATTTTGGGGAACAGTAAAAAGTAGCAGGGGGCGAGGTCAGGAGAGTAGGGGAGTGGGGATGACTGTCATGTTTTTGGAAGCCAGGAACTGCCTAATAACGAGTGACGTGTCATGGTGGAGCACCCAGTCATTGTTGCGCCACTTGTCTGGGCGTTTGCATCGGACGTTATCCCTTAGCCACTTCAAAACATAGCAGTAAAACCTTCCATTGACAGTTTGACCAGGTGGGAGGAATTCTTTGTGGATGATCCTGTCAACGTCAAAAAAATGATCAGCATGGGCTTGACATTGCTGCGAACTTGATGCACTTTTTTCAGCCGCGGTGAATTTGGCGACTTCCACTTTGACGATTGCTGCTTTGTCTCAGGGTCATAACCATAAACCCAAGTTTCATCACCAGTTATGATCTTGGAGATGAAGTTGGGGTCATCTCTAACTTCATTTTGAAGCTCCCTGCAGACAGCAACGAGATGGTCTTTCTGGTCATTGCTCAGCAGTCTCAGAACAAATTTTGCAGCAATGCGTCTCATGTTCAAATCCTCCAACAAAATGCATTGACATGTCCTGTACGACAGTCTGATGACATCACAAATATCATGGATTGTTTGCCTTCAGTCTGCCAGGATAGCCTCATGCACTTTTGCAATGTTTTCCTGAGTTGTGCTTGTCGACGGTCGACCAGAATGCTCATCGTCATCGAAAGACATCTGTCCATCCTTGAAACGTTTGTACCAAAGGAACGTTTTGCTTTGGCTTAAAGCATCATCACCAAATGCTTGTTTAAGCATTCTGTGTGTTTCTGCTGTCGTTTTGCCGAGTTTGAAGCAGAATTTGGTGCAAATTCTTTGCTTATTAACATCAGCCATTTCAGTTTGAAACGAATTCGCAGAACCATTCAAACACGACATTACAAAAACGCACAGAACTTGCGAACACGTGCACTCAGCTAGCCATGTTGCACACTTATTCTCAAAAGATACTGCCAGCACTACCTATCGGCAAGTGTCCGCACTATTCAAATTCCCGGAACTTTTGGGTAGCACCTCGTATATCCCTCTCTTCCTTCTCACTATCTTCACTAGACCTTATGAGCTCCTCGATGATCCTATCAATCAATTTTTCTTTATGGAAGTCAAGTTGTTCCTCTATCTCTCTTTCTTGGAGGTCTTTGAAACTCTCTCATCCCAAATTTTATGCCAAACAATACTCCTAACCTCTTCTTCAAATCTTTCAGCACACAGTTTCCTCCAGCATGTATTCCAAGTTGCTGGATTGATTTCATTCAGAGATTCCTTTGTTTGTTATGGACTCAGTAATGTTGCACTTTTTCCAGCAACCAGTGATTGTCCAGTGACATACAGAAGGGGACCATAGGCTTTAGAACATCCTCATGAAACTTCCGTTCTATACTTGAATACAGGGAAAGTTGCATTCTAAAAAATAAAGAGAAGTCTAAAAGCTGAATCAAAATGTGGAAGTATTGTCAAAGAAAGAATGATCATTAAAAACTTGTCTTATGATGAATTAGAAAAAGTTTTAATGAAGTGGTTTTATGTCCATAATATTCCAACTAGTAGAACTATTTTAAGGAAGAAGATGTTTAGAATATTTTTTAAGTATAGCTAATTTCAAGACCTTGAGTGGATAGCTTGATAGATTCTAAAGAAGAATGACATTGCCTACAAAAATGTTTTGGAGAGAGTGCCAATGTTAATGAAAATTCATTGCAGCATTGGAAAGAAGAAACAATGGTATGTTTTCTGGAAAGTTATGATCTCAACGTTTTCAACGTTGATAAGAACAGGTCTCTATTTAAAACTTTTGCCAGAGAAAAGCATGAGCGAATGAGGGGAAGCTTATCATGGTAGCAACAAAAGTAGAGAAAGGGTTACAATCTTACTTTGTGATAAATCATATGGGAAAGAAATGTTATAGCTTTTGTGATTGGCAAATGTGTAAAACTGAGATATTTTCATAATGTAGCATTACCCAGGTCAATGGATAGGACAAAATCGTCCAGTTGTATGGCCTCCACGATCACCCAATCTCACTCTTGCAGATTTATACTTGTGGGGCCATCTAAAGAGCATCGTTTATTCCCACCAATGTAACATGCAGGAAGAGATGTGGAATGCCATTGAAGCGGACCAGGAATTCTTGGGGCAAGAGGGCTCAGTTATGTCTTGAATGTAATGGTGTCCACTTTGAACATCTTCTGTAAAGCCTTGGTAACTGACTAGAAGCCATTCTGTTCACAACAATTAAACTTTTGTTCCACAACTGCGTTGTTTGCATTATTTTGTTTCCATTTGCCTTCTATCATTGCCAGATGTAATGTTGCCATATCTCACTAATTAAGCAGTTGCGACCCTATATTTATTTGACACTTTTTGCTTATTTTTATATGTAGAACATGATGCTACTACTTAAGGTATGTAATTAAGAATCACCCTGTATATACAGGGTGTTTCAAAACACTACTGCATAAATTCACCCATGTGTGGGAAACGTCATTCCAAGCAAAACAGTTCCTATAAGCATGTGTCCAAATCTCCATGGTTATGGAGCTATGGCAACTGAAATATTTTTTCGGCACCCCATACCATACCGTCTTCCCCTTTCGATGAGGGGCGATGAAACTTTGGACGAAGTTGCATTAGATTTGTATCCATGCTTGGATGTAGTTACATCAACCATATTTGGTGCTGACTCCTTGGTAATGCCACAAATCTAACGTAATTGCCCCTATGAAAATTTATTTTTTGACAGTATCTTGTTTATTTATCGAGATATGAGAAAACAAGTGGATAGTAAAAGTCTTTTGCACAGCATGACCTTTCCCAAAAGCGCTCAACCAACTTTCTAAGTGGATTAGTTCAAGAGAAATTGTAATTGGAGTTATGCACACCAAGTAAGAAATCACTTCTCGTGCGATTTAATAACATTGCTTAAGATAAGTATTTCATAATAAGTTCAAAAATGATACTTAAATAATATCGAGACTACAAATATGATTGAATTTAATATGGAATCAAATTTAAATATATATATATATATATATATATATATACAAGTATTTGTTACTTACATTATGCAAGCATTTCATCTAAACTTAAAAAAATTAATTTTTCAGAGATATATTTCATCATTGGAATTAGTTTTTTTATTAAAAGTTTTCATCTCTGCACTGATTTTCGTTTCTTTCTTATGGAACAATATTGTAGCAAAACAATCCCTAAAATTTGTAATTTTTAGAATATTATACTTTTTCCATTGTGGAGTACTAATTCCAAATTTTAAAGTTATACCACATCTAGAAGTGAAATAATTGTTTAAATTTTAAAAGGTTTTAACGGCCGCAATAATTTTATGGAGATTTTCAATTGTTTATTTCTGTGTTTACACTACACTCTAAATAACTTTAAAATTTCAGCTCCCTAGCTTGAAACGTAGTACCTAGAAATTTATATGTTTAAATTTTAACAATTTTTAACAGCCAAACTAATTAAAATATCAAAATTTCTATAATACCTATTTCTTTCTTTTAGAAATTCTTCCTTTAAATTTTTCAGCTTTCAGCTTTGGAAATACATAAACCTTAAAAATTTGTTTAAAATTTGCGAATTTTTAGTGGCCGCATTTTTAAACTTTTTCAAGATTTTAGTTTTTTACATAGAATTAGCTACAAAATGTTTGCAAAAACTCGAATCTACTACTTATAGTTTCCAAGATAAAAATTATTAAGCTTTAATGTTCAAATGGGGTTAAAAGCAACCCCTTAATTAGATTGGTCTACACACTGGAATAACTTTTTCCCATGCTAACTTATTGGAGATTTTCCGGAGCATCTGGAGTCAAACCCAGGACACTTTAAGCAAAATCGATACCAATTCCTAATAGGTATTGTGGCTATCTAGCTACACTCAAAATTTAATTTCTGCGGCTTATCAGCAAGTGCCCAAAATTAATTTACAAAAATGGCGCAATGCTTTTTTTATGAAAAAAACGCGAAATTCGGAATTTCTGGAGTTGAACCTATGTCACTTAGGAGAGAGTTCTCATTTTTTCTGGAGGCTGCTTCATGACCTATACAATTGCTGAAATTTTTAGCTCTCTAGCTCTTTTAGTTTGGGCTGGACATTAGTATCCTCCTATATGTATTCTCCCCTGTAAGGAGCGTCTATATCTAATGATATATATATATATATACTAGTAGAAGGTGCTTGCATACTGCAAGCATTTAATCTCACCTTGAAAAACATTAATTTTTTAGAGAGATATTTCATCATGGGAAATATTTCTTTAATTCAAAAGATTTCACCTCCACAGCGATTTTCGTTTTTCCCACATGTAAAAATAATAGTTTAAAACAATCTCTAAATGTTGCAATTTTAAACCTTTTACACTTTCTCCATTATGGGGTACTAATGCTACACATTTCAGCCAAATTTTAAAGCTGTAGCACTTCTAGAAGAAAAATAATATTTTTCTAATTGTTTAAAATTTAAACATTTTTAACGGTTGCCGCAATATATATATGGAGAGATTGAAATGTTTATTTCTGCAAATGCACTGTTCTGTAAATAATTTGAAAATTGCAGCTTCCTAGCTCATCCCGTAGTACCTAAAAAATTATTAAACTTTAGTGTTCAAATGGGGTTAAAACAACCCCTAAAATTTACAATTTTAAAATTTTCGATTTTTATAGTTGGTTATGAGAAAAGTTCTATAATCTTGCAAAATTTCAGCTTCCTAAACTTATTAGATTGGTCTACACATTGGATTGCGTTTTCCCATGCTAACTTATGGGAGATATTCCGGGGTCTCTGGAGTTGAACCCAAGACACTGTAAGCAAAACTAACGAAAATTCTCAATAGATATTGCGGCATTTTAGCAACACTGAAAATTTCATTTTTCTAGGTTACCGGCAAGTGCCCAAAAATAATTTACAAAAATGGCGCAAAGCTTTTCTTATGGGAAAAAATGCAACTTTCGGAATTTCTGGAGTCAGACTCATGTCACTTAGGTAAGAAGTCTCATTTTATCTGAAGGTTACTCCATCATGTGTACAAAAACTAAAACTTTCAGCTCTCTAGCTCTTGTTGTTTGGGCTGGACATTAGTATCCTCCTATATGTTATATGTATATATATGTACTAGTAGTTCGCGCTTGCATACTGCAAGCATTTCATCTCACCTTGAAAAAACATTCATTTTTCAGAAAGACATTTAATCATCACAAATATTCTTTTAATTCTAAACATTACACTATCGCAGCGATTTTCGTTTTTCCCTTATGTAAAAATAATAGTTTAAAACAATCCTCAAATTTTGCAATTTTTAAAATTTTACACTTTCTTCATTATGGGGTACTAATGCTACATATTTTAGCCAATTTTTAAAGTTCTAGCACTTCTAGAACCAAATTAATATTTTTTAATTGTTTAAATTTAAATAATTTTTAACGGCCGTTGCAATTCATATATGGTAAAATTGAAATATTTACTTGTGCAAATACACAACATTGTAAAAAATGTGAAAATTTCAGCTTCCTAGCTCATCCCGTAGTACCTAAACAGTTATCTATTTGTTTAAATTTTAAGAAATTTTTACTGCCAAACAAATTAAAATATCGAAATTTGTATAATCCCTATTTCGTTATTTTAGGAATTCTACCTATATAAAAAAATTTCAACTCCGTAGCACTGCGGAAATACATAAACCTTGAAAATTTCTTTAAACAATTGCGAATTTTTAGCGGCCGCATTATTGCACTTTTTCATGATTTTCGTTTTTTCTAGTCGGTTTTCCTCAAAATCCTACCTATGAAAAAAATTTCGAATCTCCAGCTCATCTGGAAGTGCCTAAACATTAGTATCCTCCTGTTATATCCTCCTCCTCCTCCTCTGTAAGGAACGTCTATATAGAATGATATACTAGTAGTAGGTGCTTGCATACTGCAAGCATTTCATCTCACCTTGAAAAAATATTCAATTTCAGACAGACATTTCATCATTACAAATATTCTTTTAATTCTAAATATTTCACCTCCGCAGCGATTTTCGTTTTTCCCACATGTAAAAATAATAGTTTAAAACAATCCCCAAATGTTGCAATTTTAAAATTTTTACACTGTCTTCATTATGGGGTACTAATGCTACACATTTTAACCAAATTTTAGAGTTGTAGCACTTCTATAAGTAAAATAATTATTTTCTAATAGTTTAAATTTAAATAATTTTTAACGGCGGGCGCAATTAATATATGGTAAAATTGTAATGTTTATTTGTGCAAAGTTACTACTCTGTAAATAATTTGAAAATTCCTAGCTCATCGCATAGTACCTAAACAGTTTTCTTTTTGTTTAAACTTTAAGAATTTTTAACTGCCAAACAAATTATAATATCAAAATTTGTATAATCCCTATTTCATTTTTTAAAGAATTCTACTTGTAAAAAAAAAATTTCAACTCCGTAGCACATGGGGAAATTCATTAACTATGAAAATTTGTTTAAACAGTTGTGCATTTTTAGCGGCCGCATTGTTGCACTTTTTGAAGATTTTCGTTTTTTCTAGTCCTACCTATGAAAAAATTTCGAATCTCCAGCACATCTGGAAGTACCTAAACATTAGTATCCTCCTATATGTTATCATTATATATCGACGACTCTTACAGAGGAGGAGATAACATATAACGTACTAGTAGAAGGTGCTTGCATCCTGCAAGCATTTAATCGCACATTGAAGAAAACATTAATTTTCAGAGAGATATTTCATCATGAGGAATATTTCCTTAATTGTAAAGATTTTTCCTCTGGATGGGTTTTTGTTTTTTCATTATGGAACAATAATGGAGTAAAACAATTTATAATTTTTGAAATTTTCGAAATATGATACTTTTCTCACATTGAGTAAATAATGCCACACATTTCTGCCAAATTTTAAATTTATAGTACATTTAAAAGTGAAATAACATTTATCTAATTGTTTAAATTTAAATAATTTATAATGGCCAAAATAATACTTTTATTGATAAACTGAAATGATTATTCGTTTACATAAATTAATTTATAAATAATTTAATAATTTCAGCTCCCTAACTTGCGGTGTAGTGTCTAAGCATCTACCTATTTGTTTAAACATTAAGAATTTTTTACTGCCAAACAAATTAAAATATCGAAAATTGTATACCCCTATTTTGTTTTTTTACAAATCCTACCTCTAAAAAAACTTCAACTCCGTAGCACATTCGGAAATACATAAACCTTGAAAATTTGTTTAAGCAATTGAGAATTTTTAGCGGTCGCATTGTTGCACTTTTTCAAGATTTTCGTTTTTTCTGGTCGGTTTTGCACAAAATCCTAACTAAGAAAAAAATTTCGGATCTCCAGCTCATCTGGAAGTGCCTAAACATTAGTATCCTATATATCAATACTAGTAGTTGGTGCTTGCACACTGCAGGCATTTCATCTCACCATGAAAAAACATTCATTTTTCAGAGAGACATTACATCATTACAAATAGTCTTTTAATTCTAAAGATTTCACCTCCGGAGCGATTTTCGTTTTCCCACATGTAATAATAATAGTTTTAGAAATCCCAAAATGTTGCAATTTTAAATATTTTACACTTTCTTCATTATAAGGTTATATTGCTACACATTTTAGCGAATTTTAAAAGTTGTAGCACTTCTATAAGTAAAATAATATTTTTCTAATTGTTTAAATTTAAATAATTTTTAACGGTCGCCGCAATTCATATATGGTTAAATTGAAATGTTTATTTGTGCTAATTCACTATTCTTTAAATAATTTGAAAATTTCAGCTTCCTAGCTCATCCCGTAGTACCTAAACAGTTATCTATTTGTTTAAACTTTAAGAATTTTTAACTGCCAAACAAATTAAAATATCAAAATTTGTATATTCCCTATTTCGTTTTTATAAGAATTCTACTTTATAGGCTTTATAAAAGGTAAAATAGGCTCTAAAAACTTCTTCCAAAAACTGTGTCCATTAAAAAAAAATCATTTCTGTCAACTATCAACTTTAATTCACGAAAAAGGACTGAAACATGCACGCACGCAAAAATTACCAGTCAACGAAACATTATTGATTTGTGTTTTCGAAGAACATGAAAATATTTTATTACTATGCATTGAAACTTATTCTTATGGTTAATTTACCATGTGTTACAGAGAAAATACTATTTACATTACATATAGTAATACTGACTGAAAACACTATTCAAGTATATATTTAAGTACTATGGAGAATGTTTGACAAACTGTTTCATTCGAAATTCCCGTAATGAATTTGGCACCTCTTTGTGTTTATACCACAAATTTCCCGTAGTTGGCCTAACAGTAAATAACAAGCACCTTTTCTAAGTTTTCTAGCACAAAATTATGGCATTTTTCAGTTAATATCATCTTGTAAGCAGAAAAAGAACGTTCGACATCAACTGATGTGACGGGGGCAAACTTCAACTTAGGTGCATGTTGAAATGGAATTTTGCACTCAACTTCACTGGATTTTCCTGCCAGTATATCTGCTGCTGTACATAGGCTTTGCAGACCTGAGTTCTTTTGTAGCACTTTTTCTAGTTTGGCTCTTACTTTTCCCCCACTTCACCTGGCGCTTCCTTGATTTTTTGTTTCACTTCATTCAGCAAAGCAGTATTTTCGTAGATGGGTCTTTCTGAGCCCTCCAATTCAGCCATAATCCACACAAGGGATGTATAGTGGGATCTAATATACACCAAATCCTTGGGAATGGAGGGATCATCCAGCAACATTTTCGCCGAAGTGACACAGGCAGTATCCTCGGCTAGATTTGTAACAACTTCCTTGACATTAAGGGTATGCTCACTGTAATATTCAGCTCCTTTCAGCCATGTGCCCCAGTGGGTGAGCACAGGCTCAGGTGGCAGAGAGATATCAGGCTGTTTTTCTCAAAAAGCCTGTTTTCTTGTTGGTGCCTTTACGAAGACCTTCTTCACGGTGGAGATCAATTTGATAACCTTGGGGATTTCCAGTCTTATTTGCTCTGCTACACGGTTCAAACCACGGGCAAGGCATGTCACATGCACAAGTGAGGGATAGAACACCTTGAGCAACTACATGGCAGCAACCATGTACGACGCAGCATCTGTGTATCCATCCATCTGTGTATCTGTGTCCATTGTTCACAGAATGTGCTATTGTTTCCTGATCTGTTTTGGCAAGTTGCTTCTTGCAGATGAGGTAGGCTCTGGATGGCACATCTGGGTCCAATTTCCCAACAACCAAGTTGGCCATCTATCTGCTGAGAGCGTAAGTGGTTTCGTTGACTGATATCCAAATATGTGAATCTCCAATGTCCTCCCGTATCCTGCACATTGCATCATCATACGTGGGTTGCACGTAATTCTTGCCTAGCGTTGACACGGAAGGTACCGACTGATGGCAGTATCGTTCTAGGAACCCCTTGAATGTTGGATTTTCTAGTGTTCTGAATGGAATGTTGGCTGCCACAATTGCATGACACAAATCTGCATAAAACTGATTCTTCTCCCTCAGAAGTTTTTGTTAAAAGCGTTTGTTTCATCTTCGATTTGCGTTCAACATTTGCCTTATGTAGCACTCCTTGGGCATGCTGAGTTAGGTGGGTTTTTTATAACTTGAAACCTATAAAGAAAAATTACAAAGAAATAATTAACCTTAAAAATACGGAAATAATCTAATAAATATGGAAATGCGGCAAAAATATAAAATTTACTTTAGAGCTACGAAGGTCCGCAGCTGGATTGCTACACATTTTGAATAACCACGTCTATAGTTATCATAAAATGGCTCGTATAAACAAAAAATGTAGATTGTTTTTGCCTCGAAGATGAAAAGCAGTTCACGGCCAATAATTCGTTGCAAAAAAGATAATTTTTCCATCCGTTGTGAAGTACGGGAACTCTTGTAGACACTGACATATTAAATAATCTTTTGAACTTGTTACTTTATGCATTGCACTTTCACAATTTTCACGTTCACACTTCTCACCTTCACCCTCTGCGGTCTGGAGATGGACTGCAGGGTTATTCTCGTTTTCCCATGTCACACGATATGGCAATCTAACGACGAGAAATTAACGCAACATCAGATTAAATCCATTGTTACATTGTCGCATCGTGCGACATAGGGAAACAGAATAGCACCACCTGATGCGTGACAGGTCTGAGCTGTTGTTCGCCACCAGATCATGACCATGGTGTGAAGGACATTTTCCCAACCCTCAACTGAACACTGTACAGTCAGTTTAAAAAATATAACTAGTACCAAAATTTGCTTTTATTGTCTAATGATAACATATAGGAGGATATTAATGTTTAGGCACTTCCAGATGTGTTGGAGATTCGAATTTTTTTTCTTAGGTAGGATTTTGTGCAAAACCGACTAAAAAAAACGAAAATCATGAAAAAGTGCAACAATGCGGCCGCTAAAAAATCGCAATTGTTTAAACATATTTTCAAGGTTTGTGTATTTCCAAATGTGCCACAGAGTTGAAAATTTTTTTATAAGTAGAATTCTTAAAAAAGTAAATAGGGATTATACAAATTTTGATATTTTAATTTGTTTGGCAGTTAAAAATTCTTAAAGTTTAAACAAATAGATAACTGGTGGAATAAAGAGATCCGAAGATCCTATGCAGACAGGCATAAGTTGTAAAGTTGTGAATAATTTTGAAACGAGAAAAAAGTCTGCTATGACCGGGAATCAAACCTGGGTCTTCCACTTGCCGGGCGGATATTCTACCATTGAACTTTCGTAGCAGATCATTTTTCTCGTTTCTGAATGCGGATGTTTTCTTGGTTGGGACGGAACTAGCCAAGCTAGTATCAAACTGCTCCAACGGATGTCCTCGATGAGATACACCGAAGAAAACTCCTCCCTCTCAAATGGTGAGATTGCCAAGTAAGAAATTGGTGGAATAAAGTGATCTGAAGATCCTATGCAGACAGGCGTAAGCTGTAAAGTTGGGAATAATTTTGAAACGAGAAAAAAGTGTGCTATGACCGAGAAAAATGATCTGCTACGATAGTTCAATGGTAGAATATCCGCCCGGCAAGTGGAAGACCCGGGTTCGATTCCCAGTCATAGCAGACATTTTTCTCGTTTCAAAATTATTCCCAAAATAGATAACTGTTTAGGTACTACGGGATGAGCTAGGAAGCTGAAATTTTCAAATTATTTACAGAGTAATGAATTTGCACAAATAAACATTTTAATATCACTATATATGAATTTCGGCGGTCGTTAAAAATTATTTAAATTTAAACAATTAGAAAAATATTATTTTACTTCTAGAAGTGCTACAACTTTAACAAGCACCGTCTACTAGTCATTATATATCGACGACTCTTACAGAGGATATAACATATAGGAGGATACTAATGTCCAGCCCAAACTACAAGAGCTAGAGAGCTGAAAGTTTTATTTTTTGTAGATATGATGGAGAAACCTTCAGATAAAATTAGACTTCTTACCTAAGTGACATGAGTTCGACTCCAGAAATTCCGAAAATTGCGTTTTTTCCCATAAGAAAAGCATTGCGCCATTTTTGTAAATTAATTTTGGGCACTTGCCCGTTAGCTAGAAAGATGAAATTTTCAGTGAAGCTAGAAGGCTGCAATATCTATTAAGAATTATTGTTAGTTTTGCTTACACTGTCCTGGGTTCGACTCCAGAGACCCCGGAATATCTCCCATAAGATAGCATGGGAAAACGTAATCCAGTGTGTAGACCAATCTAATTGGTTTAGGAAGCTGAAGTTTTGCATTATTATAGAACTTTTCTCATAACCAACTATAAAAATCAAAAATTTTAAAATTGTTCATTTTTAGGGGTTGTTACATCCCCATGTGTACATTAAAGTTTAATAATTTTTATCTTGAAAACTATATGCTGTATGTTCGAGTTTTTGAAATCATTTCAGATGAAATGCTTGCAGAATGCAAGCACCAACTACTTGTATGTTATATGTTATATGTTATATCTATCCTCCTCTGTAAGAAACGTCGATATATAATGATATATATATATATATATATATATATATATATATATATATATAAAAGCTTACGGAAAAGGAAAGGAAAAATGGATATATGGATGGCAACAAGGTGTTGGGATAAGGAAACCCAGTGAACACTCACCAATCGGACGACTTCAGGTTGGCGAGGCCCCGAGGATGTCGAAGCGACACACGTAAAAGAACACTAAAGCACAGAAACATCACAAACGTAGGAGCTTTCGGAATTATTCCTTCATCAGCTAGAGATATATATATATATATATATATATATATATATATATATATATATATATATATATATATATATATATATATATATATATATATATATATATCATTACATCCCCGGGGCCTCGCCAACCTGAAGTCGTCTGATTGGTGAGTGTTCACTGGGTTTCCTCATCCCAACACCTTGTTGTCATTCATATATCCATTTTACCTTTCCTTTTCTGTAAGCTGTATATATATATATATATATATATATATATATATATATATATATATATATATGTGTGTGTGTGTGTGTGTGTGTGTATAACTTTGTAAATAACAGCAAAACATACATTCTGATAACGTAAATTATATCATCATCATAGGTAGTCTGTCCATAGACAGGTCCGTGATTATTTTCGGTTAAACCTGGTTTTCCATATACTCCTATTTTCCGCGGTCCTCTTCATATTTTGATAACTCTCTTTCCCTTTCAGATCATCTATCAGCTGAAACCTTTTCCTTCCCTTTTTCCGTCTAGTTTTCCTTCTAACACATCTTTAGTCATACTTTCTCTCCTCAGGTAATGTCCAACCCAGTTAGCCTTCCTCTTTCTGATAGTCTGTATAATCATTCGCTTCTCTCCTATTCTTTGTAGCACTTCATCGTTTTTCATCCTATCTGTCCATTTTATCTTCAACATTATATATGAACTATTTTGGGTGAAAACTTCAAAACTGCATACGTAAATCACGCTAGCAGAACATAAACAGCACACCTAGATATGGAAATACAGTCAATCCTCGATTTAAGACTTACGATGCTTCGGACTTAGGACATTTTCAATTTAGGAACGTGCTCTGGACTTAAGGCACTACTCCACACTCAAGTCATTGTCTCCTTAAATCCCTTCTACACAAAAGCTTACATTTTGGACGATGAAAGACATTCAGAGTGATTCCGAGTATAATTAAAACCAGAGGTAGAAGGGAAGGAAGTAATAGCGGTAAGATGTATTTTAAGCACTTAGGGTAATTTATATTTTCGCAGTTTAAGGATTTAATCCCTGATAAAATGGTGATTACGTAATGGTGAAATGGTGATTACGAAATTGTTATTTTTTGAGTGGCATTCCTCAACTTACAAGTCATTTAGTGCAACAAATAAATACACAAATGTTATTAGATATAATTTTTAGATCAAATTCTTCTGCTATGGGTAAGTGCCACATTTCTTGCAGAGATGAATGGTTGGTAGCACTTACAAATAACTGACTGGAAGCCGAATAGGTATATGCCACATACTGATAGCATTTCACATTTTAGTACCATTTCATATCACTTTCTCACCATTGACAGCATTACTCTCACTTTGTTTACCTTCCACCCGGTTATGGAAACAGAACCAAAAAAACTCCTACCTTCTCAAATGGTGAGATTTCCAAGCTAGAAATTGATGGAATCAAGCGATCTGAAGATCCTATGCAAACAGGCATGAGCTGTAATGTTAGGAATATTTTTGAAATGAGAAAAAATTCTTCTATGACCAGAAATCGAACTCAGGTCTTCCACTTGCCATGGAGATATTCTTCCACTGAACTATCGTAGCAGATCAATTTTTCTGTTTCTGAACACTGATGTTTTCTTGGTTGGGGCAGAGCTAGCTAGTTCAGAAATGGGAAAATTGATCTGCTACAATAGTTCATTGGTAGAATATCTACTTGGCAGTGGAATCCCAGATTTGATTCCCAGTCATAGCCAACTTTTTTCTCATTTCAAAACTTTTCTCAAATTTTTAAGTAAACTTCATTGTTAACATCCATTTTATAAGTTTTTACTTCTTTGTAGGTTGTACACAGCCAAGACATGTTACATGTGTAGTGAATTTCAGAATTAACAGATTATTTATCAAGTAATTTAGCTTTAAATTTGTAATAATTTCTTATATATACAGTATGATAATAAAAAACAAAAATTTTTAAATTTAGATACTATTAACATCTCATGTTACTTTCCTGGAAATATATGTTGTCTTTATAAAAGTCAAAATTAAGATATGGTAAAAAATATTAAAATCTAAAATAAAATAATCTATATTCCAGGATTATGGAGGATCTCCTACACTGTTTGGAGTAGCATCAGTGATTAATCACATTTCTGAGATATTCGCCTATTTCTTCAGTTTTAGACTGATCACCCAAATAGGCCATGTTAAGGTATTTTATAATTTATATATGTTTCTCATAATCCTGTAGGTAATTACACCACCTTTTTGAACTTCGCATGCTTGCGGTTCACGAATTTGGACTTCGCAACAACATTTTTTATGACCATTACTTGTGTTTCGCACATATTACTTGCATTTCGCATCATTCATTTACGATGTCAACAAACGTGAACTCTCTCTACTTTTTTGTTTTTAAGTTAATTTTAAACTTTAGCACCCTATAAATGGACATTATTATTATATTATATTTATAATGCTCATTATTAACAGTTTTCAAAGTAAACAAACGTGATAACCATCGACTTAATTCTTTTGTAGCTCAGTTTAAAACTAACTGCCAACGGCGCTGTTTTCGATAACGGTCAAAGTTGCTGGCATCTAGCGGCCAAATTAGAAATTATTGGCTAATGGAAAAGCATTCTGTGCATTTAGTTTTTCATAACTTTTACGAGTATGACATTGAAAATATTCGTTCTTTGCGTATGAGGTTGCTGGTTTTTGACTGAAATATTTGATGATTTAATGCTATTGTCTTTGTATTTTGAATGGAATTTAAGGAACTTGTTTTGTTAGGTTTTTATTGTTTAATACGAATTTTTAATATAAATCTAAGATTTGCTTGTAACGTAAGATTTTATGCCACGTATTTTAAACATAATTACTACAAGAAATGTTATAACTCTATTACGCTAGGTTTCGTTTTTCTGTTATGCATTTATAACGCAATTAGTAAAAGAAATGGAACCACTATTTAATGCGTGTTTTTTTTGCAGCTTGGAAATATTTGTTGCAGAATCCAGGAAAAGATTTGTGCATGATGTACTCAACATTCCATTTCAGTAGTTCAATTTAAATTAAATCATTTCCTTAGAATGAATAAAAGAAGATAGGAAATCACATGTGAAATTTTGTGGAGGTAAACTGTACAAATGCGGAAAGAATTGTAATCACTTTGTTATGCTGGGTTTTCATTTGCTATTACATGTTTTGAAGGCAATTAAAAGTATTTTTTACTTTATAATGCTAAGTTTTTCATTTGCGCTTATGTTTTCTTTTATTTTCTGTTAAACTGCATTATTTATGATAACAAAGTGAATTTTTTAGGTTGGCTGAGAACGACTCGTAATAACATGGCATCTTATGAAAAAATAGGACTTGCACTTCGCGAATTTGCATTTCATCTCAGTTTTTTGCAACCAATTATTTTTGTAGTTCAAAAAGGTGGTGTATACAAATTTACTAAAATAAGTCAACCCAAAAGGTGATGAGTAGATATGTATTGTTTTAGAAGTATTTAATGAAATAGACCAAAGAAATTTTTTATTGCTGAAATAATAATCATTAATATTATGATACAGAAAAAATTTATTATAATGATTACTGGCTAAAGAGAGAAGTTTGCTAAAACAAATATTTTAAAGGTATTGCCAATTTATTATATAAAATAATGTGTATAAGTATAACGAGAAGTTTTCCATGACAGCAATATTTATATACAATCATTATAATAAAATTTTCCTGTATAACAGTACTTTCAAATTTTGGCAATTGCATAAGTATGCATGAAAGGTTATAATGATAACGTGTTTATTTAGAATTATTGGCGATGTGCATGTGAAAAGGTTTGCCTGTGAGCGCTTGGCTTTTTGGATGGTCTCTTCTTTTGGTGATTCTTAAAAAAAAAAACATTTTAAAAGAAATCAGTCATTCATAGTTATTCTAACCTTTTGTAGGTTTTTGGCTCACTGAGCCAAATCTGTACCACCCAAGGCCTTTCTCTTTATCTTCTCATAGCCATCCTATCCTGTTCTTTTAATGCATCCAATGTTCCTTTCTTCTTCCTAACTCTGCCTCTTTCCTGTTAACCTTACGATTTCCTTCAGCAGATCTTTCACAATTTGACCAACCCATTTCTTATCTGTCCCTTATCACTCTAATCAGTTCCTTTATTCCTCTACTGATTTTTATCTCTGTCCAACTTAACTTCTCTAGTCCACACCATAACCAGATCTCAAACAACGTTAATATTCTCACATCTTCTTTTCTTATTGTCCATGTCTTGCTCGTATGTAATGCCAGACTGCATATCAGAGTTTTCTCTAACCTCTTCTTAATACAGTAAAACCTTGTTATTTCAATCCCTGATAATTCGAAATAGCGTGTCATTTGAAGCTAAGAGCAATCCCCGGCCAACATCATAGGATTTTGCATACTTTTTAGTACAGATTATTCAAAATATGTCTACAATGAAATTTGTAGTCATGATCTGGTACAGTGACTCTCGAAGATTTCATTTTATTCGAAACCTTTACCCATATTGTGTGCTTAAGTGGAAAGTTCGTGCACACACATAACAAAGGTATCACGTTTTTGTTCTCCATTTGTCGCAAGGGAAATATACATTGCCCCCCAAACAAGTAACTTCTTTTTACATATTTAATAGTCAATGTGAAATAAAATCGTACATGATACAAATAGAGGAATCAACTTATCCTTCCTTCACTAGACCTTCTTTATTCCAGGTTCTCAGATTACTTCTTGTATACTGCTTTATCGTAGATCTCTCTCCGTAAGTTTTTCGGAAAAAATTTCAAATCAGGATAAAAAAAGATGCTAGAAGCGCACAGGGACAGGAGAAATGAGGTTTCATATTTGCCCACTCAACAAAAAAATGCCAAAAAATATAGGTTTTTACCTTGGTAATTTGAGCACAATCTTCAATGTTATTCTCACTATCACTCTCTGAACTGACGCTTTCTTCAAATCACTTTCAAGTAAGATATGTCTACTTTTCATCACCAGGTATTGCTTGCATTTTTCTATTGGTTGACGCCATGATAAGTTCGACTTAGAAATTAAACAAAGTAACAACGGAAAAATTACGAACAATAGCTGCCTCCATACAGCGTAAATGTTTCCCTTAGAGTGGCAAGAGAATATTTTTTGTGCGATCCAAGCGCATCCCATGTGCTCTGATCACACTTTCGGTCGTAAATATCTTTGAATGGGCTTGTTTGTGCATTGATGTCAAATAAGTGTTTCTCTCTCTCTCTCATTATATTGTTCTCAAGAAATGCTGAACCAAGCACTAGCCCAGATCCAAAGACCATTCCTCCTCCCTTTCCATATAGCTCTCAAGTGCTGGTGCATAAGTAAAAATATCCATCTCAAGAGTGAGAGACGACACAAAGAAGATAAACAGTGCCTGCATCCCCTTCCACTACACAGTAGCTTTTGTGCAGAGGTTCGGTTAGTCTCAGCATTGAATAGGGGTTTTTAGAACCCACAAATCGCATAACTATGCGAAAATTCAATTACAAAATTTGACATATAATATAGGTAAAAATAAAACAGTAAAAATTGCAGAATTAAGCACAATAGGAAGGTCCAAGGTTACTGTTTTAAAATATATCACGGTTTTTCAGATTTAAGAAAATTTTTTGTTCCAAAAAAATAGAGAAATAGCAATCCCCACGACATATCCAGTATGACCGCATATAAAGCTTTCGTCCTGCATACTGGGCATGCAGGACGACGTTGAGGGATTGAGTGTTTCTTACAATTCTAAGAAATTGTCCATAAAATACGTCATGCTTATGTTTGCCTTTTTAGTTTTCCCTTCCCTTAAACTTGGCGCGCTACGCTAAGGTTGACCCCTGCCCATCCCTCCTGCCTGCATGACGCAATTAATTGATTTAAATCCCCTCGCCAGCAATCCCAAAGGGAGAACGCATTGAGTACGTATTTCAGAAAAGAATTAGTAAGTACATAATTGTAAATTATTAATTAAAATTAAAATCATAACAAATATGACCATGTTATTTTGAGAGCACGTATATTTTATTACAGCTATGTAATATGGATGGAAATAAAATTACAATGCAATGTATGAAATTTCCTAGAGCTAATAAAGAATTAATTTATTATTTTTTACCATACCGATGTCATGGAAAATTTGAATGAAATTGGAGAGAATTACTACGTGATGGTTCCTTTCTATTATGTAGACAATATTTCATACAAGTGTTTTCCCAATCTTTTTAGAATGCATTTTCGTAATCTTTAGGCTGAATATGTGCGATTGAAAGTCTTCTTCCGAAACGTGGCATAAAAAGAGTAAATTGAAATATACACTGTTAAAATTGGTTTGTTCACTCGATCCTATTTTTCACATGCGGTAGTGTTCGTGAATCATGAATTGAGTGGTCACTTCAGCTCTGTTCATGGATTTGCCATGTGTATGAACTTGTAAGGTCAATACGTTTTGTAGCAGAATGGATAGATAAGACTCTATTGTGATTTTACTGTCCAAGTAGCGGATCGTAAGAAATTTTTATTTTTTTATTTCATTTATTTCCAACCCAGATAATTCAAAGTCATATTTTTGTGGTCCCTTGAACTTCAAGATAACGAGGTTTTACAGTATCTTTATTCAGACTGCTTGTCTACAACTCTTATCGTTTTATAATTAGGTACCTACTCCTTTGCTGTAGCTATCCTGCATGATCTCTTGTGTGCTTCTTCCGTCCTGTTACAGAATATAACCTTAACTGTAGAAAGCATTAGGCATGTCTGTTGGACACATTTTGATAATAAGATTTGAATAAAACACCAAAGAAATTTTTATTCATGGTGAGTCTTTATGTATTCCACAAGAATGTAGTAAGTAACAATTTGAAGTGTTTACCTATTTTTCTTCATTTACAGTTCCAATAAAATTATTTTTCATACACAAATGTGTGACATGAGTCAAACAGACACGACTATGTTTTGCCTGTGTAATAATGATTGCGTATCAGTTTTTACTTCAAGTTTGACTAACTGCAAACTTATATTAAATTTATTAGTTGGTACTACTGGCTTCACAACAAAGTTTAGGTATCTTACATTGTAGGCAATGCCAGTATTTCCATGTGTGGTTTTGAACTATTATATTTCTCCATGTGTTTGTAAGATTTTTGCCCTTGATTTTGTTACATTGTACATGTGTGCAGGTGTTCTTTGACACAGTCCTGACTTTATCATATTGTAGCGCTCCTTCCTTTTGAAGGTCTATAGGAGAGAGTAGTAGTTTTACTTCTGCTGTCAGTGCTGACCTATATGTGATAAGCGGGTTTATGTCTAAGCGTAAAATCAGTGAAAGAGACAGAAAACTGCCTGGATTTAGGTGATTTTGGAAGCTCATCAGATATTGAAGATAATGACTATGATCCTGATAGTCTCGAGGTTAGTGAAGACAACCATATCAGTGTTTGCAGTGAAAATAGTGACGAGATAAGTGAATGTGAGAGTGACACTGAAACTGATGTGAGTCCAACTAAAAGTTGAACAGACTAGTATGTAAGCAAGAATCTATGCCAATGGAATGAGGTGCCCCTACCAACATCTAAAGTAAAATCTTGTAAGATCATAAAAAGTGAAGTTTTCAAAGTATTGCCATATTTGTTCGAATATAGTCCCCCCCCCTTTATTTCTGAAGCCTCAGTTTTGGAAAAAAGTTTGAACCCCATTGCAGACCTCACTTTTTAACCTACTTTCCAGAATGGAAATAGGCTTATAGTTTTGTCATTGTGTCTGTCCGTCCCCCCCTATTAACTTTTGAACCAATAGATCGATTTTCATGAAACTTGGTGGAAATCTCTTGCTACATGGGTCGAGCTCCCGGGGATAGTTTTTGTTGTGAATATTGAAAGTCCCAGGTTCGATTCCAGGAATTATCCTTCCCATTTTAGTTACATGGGAAATCTGAACTCCATCATGCAGGGTTATTTTCTCTTGCACACTAAAATATCTTAGAATTGTAATATCGGAGCAAGTTTTGTACTATTCTCTGAGGAAAGGAATGAAGAGTTTAATTTTTATAATAGAATTTTGCTTATCATTTGTATTTCTTAGAATTTTGCATAAATACAGTAAAACCCCTATTTAACGAATCGCTGGGGGATTAGAATATATTTCACTAAATTGAGGTTTTCATTAAATGGAGGTTTTCAATTAAAATGAGTTAAATTTATCTTTTTTGCTTGTGTATTAGTTCCATTATACAATACCAGAATAAGGCCACTGAAAATGGTCTCTATAATAAAAATCCATTTTTCAATTTTGCATGCACAATACTTATATTAATACTTTAAAATAAACATTTATAAACAAATGCTAGTGACAAACAAGCCTTATTGCTATTGAATATGAAAATTTCTGTAATGAGTCATTCATATGATTACAAAAAATAATTTCAAAATTTTCAAAGTATTTTCAAAATTGACATAAATCTTGAAACAATTTTTCATCCCTCCTTTAAAAAGCTTCATCATACAACAATAAATAGAAAATATTAAAATATATTTGGAATTTCACAAAAAATATCAAAATTATTCAAAAACCAAGCCTACATAGCAACAAGAAAATTATTTATTAAAATATTCCAGCAAACTTGTTTGCTTCTTCTGGCAGGTGCTCTGAACATTCAGAACTTCTCGCTCCAAAGAATTTACTTTTGATATAGTAGTGCTGTTCACATCAAAAGAAGTTAAATATCTTCGCACCACTTCAAGTGCCTGAACCGCTTCACCAAGTGTGGGAACTGATTCTTCTTCTTGTACTGCCTCTTCTTCTACTACTGCCTCATCTTCCTCTGCCTCTTTGGTATCACAGATTTCTTCCACGTCTTGTGGAGGACCAGACATACTCTCAAGATCATCACACCAGACAAACTCTTCAAAATTTGTGTCCATGTCAGGTGCAATTTTCAACCAATTTTTGTGGTCAATCACATCGATATCTACATCAATTTCCATAGCATTGTTGCAATTGAACGCAGCCTTATGAAAACAGTTTGATATTGTTTGAGGTGTAACTGAATTCCATGCAGCTGTTACCATATGCAAACCCTGAAGGACGCTCAGTATCAAATGTTTATTCATCTCAATGTAGGATACTGCTTTCTGCACCAAAGCCTTCCTGTACTTTGCTTTCATGGAGTGAATAATGCCCAAGTCAAGTGGCTGCAGATGGCTAGTACAATTAGCTGTAAAAAACACCACTTTTATATTGCGAAGAAAATCAGTATCTGGAGGGTGGGCCGGACATTTATCAATAAATAGAAGAATTTTTCTATTTGCACCACCCATCTTTGCATCTAATGATTTCAAAAATGTTTTAAATATATCCGTTGTCATCCATGCATTTTTATTACTGGCATATTTACATGGCAATGCCTGTACATTTTTAAAACACCTTGGCTTGGCAAATTTACCTATTATTAGAGGCGTCAACTTTTCACTGCCATCTGAATTTGCACATAAAAGTGCAGTTATCCTATATTTACTTCTCTTTCCACCATGGCACTTGTCTCCTCTAGTAGCAAGAGTTTGTGATGGAAGAAGGTTGAAAAAAATGCGTTTCATCTGCATTAAAAATATCATTCGGCTTATAGCCTTCTAAATACCTCATCAATGTTACACTCTTCCAGTAGTCAACAGCTCCTTCATCAACACTAGCACTTTCGCCACAAACACTTTTATATTAAAGTCCATGGCGCTTCTTAAATCTGTCCAGCCATCCATTGGAACCCTTAAAGTTTTCTATTCTAAGCCTAGTTGCTACCCTAATTGCTTTCTCCTTCAACAGTACACCATTGATTGGGAGGTTGGCGGAGCGCATTCCCACAAACCACTCTATCAATATCTTCTCCATTTCATCATATGGTGATGATTTGCTATTTTTTCTTTTGATGGCTTTACCCCCACATTTCACTTCTTCGTCAAGTATTAATTGTTTATTCTTCATTATACAAAACAATGAAGACGGTGCAAGATTAAATTTGCGTGCAATTTCTATCGCAGGCATGCTTGGGTTCTTTTCCACTTCTTGAATGATTTTCACTTTTTCCGTAATTGTCAGCTTCTTCCTTTTACTAGTAGCCATTATTAAGGAATAAAAATAAAAATAGTAGAAAGAATATTTTTCACAATTGCTTCAGGTTTACACAGTGATCCCCGAACAGGCAGGCAGCACAACGAAGAGTTTAACTGCTAGATAAGGTAGATGGAGAGGGGACAGGCATTACGTCATCGGGATCGGAGTAATCAGCTGACATGTCTCACAAGGGAAGCCCCCAAGGTGTGACACTCATATCGGAATTCGACTTTGCAGAATGAAATTATATGCAAAATAACGGACTCCTATTTCTACCTAGGTGCCAACTCGACGTCGTTTACGAGAAAATGTCCTTTGAAAATCGTGATCCGAGAATCATCGAGATAAGAACGTTAAAACTTTTTCATGAGCAAAAAGAAATCAGAAAAGAAGCATATTGTAGGTAAAAATTACGATATACGCTCAAAACATTGTGAATGGCTCATCACGCGCAAGCGGCTACATTGTCTGCTAAGACGGTAGCGGCCGCAAGGAAACCGTAAATCCTACAATGTAATGAATCCCGCTCGTATGTTCCTCATTTCTGGTATCACGCTCAGTTACCTGTTGTCATAGTGTGCTATATACTCGAGGTCGTTTACGAGAAAATGCCCTTTGAAAATCGCGATCCGAGAGTCATCAAAATAAGAACTTTAAATCATGATCAATACATGACGAGATGGTAAAGCTAATGGGTGATCCGTAAAATTATGTTCGTTAAGAATTACGGTGAAAAATTACGATGAAGAAAATAGTGGTTATAATGCATTGAATACATTTTTTTAAATGGTTTGCATGTTTTATCGATGATATGCTGGAAATTGCGAACAAATTTAAAAAACCGGAGAAAAAAATATTGGTCCCTTCGGGAATCGAACCCCGGCAAAAATATTTGAAATCCAACTCGTTTCCTTTAGACCAACAGTCCAAGAAAATTAGGAAAGGACTTTTAACGTTCTTATTTCATTGACTCTCGGATCGTGATTTTCAAAGGGCATTTTCTCGTAAACGACGTCGAGTATATAGCACACTATGACAACAGGTAACTGAGCGTGATACCAGAAATGAGGAACATACGAGCGGGATTCATTACATTGTAGGATTTACGGTTTCCTTGCGGCTGCTACCGTCTTAGCAGACAATGTAGCCGTTTGCGCGTGATGAGCCATTCACAATGTTTTGTGCGTATATCGTAATTTTTACATACAATATGTTTCTTTTGTGATTTCTTTTTGCACATAAAAAAGTTTACTAAATGCGGGAAGCGTCAAATAAAAATTGAAGTACGAGTACATAATATTTTTTCACTAAATCGGGTTTCACTAAATGCGGGAAAATAATACATTGTTTATATGGAGCTATTGTTGGGACCTGAAAAAATCTTCACTAAACCCGGGATTTCACTAAATGCGGGAACATTAAATCGGGGTTTTACTGTACTGGCAATTTTGCAGTTTTTATCACTCATTACGAGAGTGTTGCCTTAGCAACAACTATTGTTGGACTCAGATCCTGTATATTCTAATACATACATGCATTATTTGTGCCGCACAAATATGTGTGATCAATTTAATATTCAGTTTGAATGTATTTGTAGTATTTTATAATGCAAAATTATGAAATTTGGGAACACAAAGAGCTACATATCCACGATGACTTTAAACTAACTAGCATCTATAGGCCTTTTTCAGAATTAATCACTAATGGTATATCATCTGCATCTGTATCTATATCTTAGCATGCCTCACTTATTATTTTTTCGTTATAAACATTAAACAATGCTGGTGAGAGTGGGCATCCCTGACTCATGCCTCTTCCCAGCATTGTCCAATCTGTTTCTCCCTCTGCTATCCTTACCTATACATTATGGTTAATAAAGATTTCTGATTAAACACCTATCTCTCCAATATAATCCTATTTTCCTCAAAACTTCCGTTAACTTAGGCCATAAAAGTTTATCAGAGGCCTTACTGAAGTCTGTAAACCACAGGTATTTATCCTGACTGTACTCAATATTTCTTTCTACCAAAGTTCTCATCACCCTGATGGCATCTCTAGTGTCATGACCTTTTCAAAACCTGAACTGATCTACTCCTATATAGTTATTCACTTTTTCTTCTATACTTTCATTCAAAATCCTGAGAATAACTTTAGCTTCCTGCAGAATTAATCTTACTTCCATATTCCTGGCATTCATTATCTTTATTCTTATTCTTCAGAAGATTAAAATTGATCTAGTGAAGTCCTTGGCCACTCTCGCCCTTGTGATATCTTACAGCACCATTAGTAAAGGTTCTCTCTCTCTCCTCCTTTCTTAAGTCCTTCAACATTTCTATGAGGAGGTCATCAACTCCTACTGCTTTCTTAGACAGACTTCATATCCCTAAGAGCCTTTTCAATCTCACTGTCAAATATTCTCACACAAACACTCTCAGTCTACATCTTCCTCCATCTCAATATATTCTGGTTTAATATATTTTGTATATAATTCCTCAGTATACTCTTTCCATCTATTTCTCACATTTGGCTCAAGGGATGTCCAAAGTGGTTAGAGCAGGGGTGGGCAAACATTTTACGTGGCGGGCCGCATTAACAGTTGCAACTTCTTAGGCCGCATTAACAGATGAAAACGCTTTGGCGGGCCACGCTAGGGTTCACATCGGAAGTTATTCGAGATAATGCGAGGGAACCTGTTAGTGAAAATCAATAACAAATATTATGTTATCCCCACAACATCACTGAAAAAGGTTTTCCGGTCATAATCATAAGCTACAAATATGAAAATCTCTATATTTTATATTATGGTTCGCTTTCATAATGGCATCGCGGGTCACATTTGGCCCGCTGGTCAGGGTTTGCCCACCCCTGAGTTAGAGAGTTGGCCTTCCATGCAGTGGTCCCAGGTTCAAATCTGGTAGAAGTCATTGTTCAACCTGGGATCATCCTGCCCCTACTTGTGTGATTTGAGGAGACCATGCAAGTCAGTACTCTATCCTTCAGAAGGAATAACAAAGGTGAAATACTCCTTGATCCAAAAGGCTAAAGGAGTATTTCACCTTTGTTAGTTTTGGCCAAAGTTATTGAGCTACTATCTATTTTCAGAAGGAATGTTAAGCAGTTTGCCCTTTTGGTGCTCTTCATAAAAAGTAGGCTAATGCCAGAAACGGGTTTCCTTCCTCCCTTGTGAGTGCATCTGGTGTGTATGGAGTTTTGGCTATAATAATGCATAAGGTTGATTAGCGAAAAAGACACACACAGACACACCTTTGGCTCAATTAATTGTTTGCCATTCTTGTTTTAATTGTGACCAGTGTATTTCCCTTCATTTCCCATTAATTCCTTCGCTTTTCCACATAATAAGTCAACTCTGCCTTATCTCTGTAGCTACTGCATTTCTTTACATTGTCCTTTCTACCACAACCCACTATCTTTTGTAGTTTCCTTCCTAATCTGATTGTTTAATTCTCTATACATTTCTCCTTCTGTATTCAGTATTAATCTGCTTCTGCCTCCTCCACTATTCCATCTTTATAATCATCTCCTTTGTAACCCATTGCTCCCTTATTTTCTGGTTATTTTCCCTTTACTTCTGCTTTCTACGATATATGCTCTCATAAGACCCCTGTTATCCTCAACATTTATTTGGTTACCACCATTGGCTTGCCTTAAAGCCTCCTGGTAATCTTTCATCTTTTCTCCCTTGAGCACTTCTAAATCTTATTTCGGTACTATATTCCCTTTTAATAATCTCTTAAAAGAAGACCTCATGACCACCATATTGTGACCAGGGTTTGCATCCACCCCGGGAAATTATGCAAGTTCAAGACACTATACCCAGCGGTGACCATTACAACCTTTGGATGCATCCATTTGTCAATGCTACTACATAATCAATTTATTAGTAGAAAAATTATTGCCCTAATTACCCACCAACACAGGAAAATCGTTGATTTATTTACTAAACAAAGTTTTTTGCGGCACCTCTAAATATCTACTGCCGCACTGCTTGAACCAAGTATTTGTTGCCATCAACTTCTTTCTTTTAGAGAAATTGACCATTTTCTCTTCTTCCATTCCTCTTTTCTAGCCCAAAACGTCTAACCTCACTAACATTTTTTCCTTTCTCCACTACATCATTCCAATCACCCAGTTCTTTTTGGCATTTACTTCTCTAAAAGAAATCATTTTATTGTTATTTATTTTTATGTGGAATAAAAAATTGAAAATTTTCTATTTTCAAATACGGTAAAATTCTGTTATAACGCACCTCATTTAACCGCAGTTTCGGATATACTGTGGATTGCACCATGTCCCCCATGTCCATTTATTTTCTTCATTAGTAGTTACCTTTGTAGCGAATTTTAACTCGACGCGCCTACCGACGGCGCTACTGCAAGCGATCGTATCTACGCGGCTGTTGGTGACTCATGATTACACACGTAATTGGATATGGTAGAGGCAACCATGTGAATCTACATTGTCTCAGAACCGTAACCCAACAAATCCATCTACGGATGGTATTTCGTGTGAACTCAAGCTGAGTGTACGAGTGAATTGTATACAGAAGAGACTCGCGCAAGTAAATTTCCACTTTCACACCACAGTGCCCAGCCAAGGTATCTGATTACATTTCTACAGGTTTCGGGCATTTTTGTGTTGAATGTGCTATTTCAACTCTTTCTCGGGCTTAATTTGTACAAATATTTAAATTATTTTTCTTCGATTTTAGGGCTATAATGATGTCTACCAAAAGGAAAACTTACACAATTAAAGAATAGTTGAGCATAATCGACAAGGTGAAACGTGGTGATTCAAAAGCAAGCTTATTCTGGGAGTTTGGTGTTCCTGAAGGAACAATTCGTGGTTGAATGAAAGAAGAAGTCAAATTATGATCATTCGTTGATCAAGTGGATGACAAAATAGGTCTCAATAGAAAAAAGGCCAGATTAAGTGATGCAAGTATTGTGGATGAATGTTTGTTTACATGGTTTGCTCAGAAGGGCAGTGAAGGTGTTCCATTATCTGGGCCACTTTTACAAGCACAGGCAGTTAAATTTAATAAGCAAATTGGTGGCGCAGATGATTTTGTTGCTTCTATTGGCTGGTTATCAAGGTAGAAAATTCATCACGGGATAGCGCAAGTCAGCATAGAAGGAGAATCTCGTTCCAATGACAGTGAAGCAGCTAGAGAGTTCTGTGGAACTTTACGCTAGATGATCGATGAGGGTGAGTACACCAAAGAGCAATTGTATAATTGTGATGAAACTGCACTCTACTACAGAATGCTTCCAACAAAGTCGCTCAATATTAAGAAGTCGGCAAATAAATCCGGTATGAAAATGAGCAAAGAAAGGGTGACTTCATTACTCTGCTCTAACAAATCAGGAAGTCACAAATTAAAACCATTCTGTATTGGTAAAAACCAACGTCCTCTGTGTTTCGAGCACGTTAATTTGACATCTCTACCAGTCATTTATGAAAACAGTAAGAATGCCTGGATGACTCGCGATGTTTTCATATCGTGGTTCAATGAAGATTTTGTACCATCAGTAAAGAGTCACTTACGGTCAAAAAAATTGGAAGAAAAAGCACTACTTCTGCTGGATAACTGTCCTGCACATCCTTCTTCCGAGTTTTTTAAATCGAGAAATGGTAAAATTGTAGCTATGTTTATACTAAAAAATACCACTGCCCTTATCCAGCCCTTGGATCAAGGGATTATCAGAGCTTTTAAAGCCTACTACCGGCGGGAATTGCTCACTGTTGTCATAAACGTAGAACTGCAAGTACAATTCCTGAAAACAGTCTTTCTGAAGAATATGGCCTATAATGTCGGATTGGCATGGAAGAACATAAGTTCTTCTACAATTCAAAATTGCTTGTCGAAGTGCATAGCTGCAGCGGATGATAGCATAGAAGATGACGACGAGTTTTTGGGTTTTACGGAAGAAGATGCGCGTGAAGCTTCAAATATTTTTGCTGATTGTACTCTCCAAGTAAATGATCTCGATGCCTGGGTGCATGAAGATGATGAAACTCCTGTAGCTGCCCATAAGAGTGATGAAGAAATTGTGGCTGCAGTCCAGAGCCACGGAAGAACAGTTTTTTATCAGAAGATGAGAGCGATAGTGAAGAAGTAAAAGACGAATGCGAGCTTGAAATGCCTAAAATAGGAAAAGTATTGGAGAACATCAGTGAAGTGATGGATTGGTTAGAGAGACAGAGCGATTGCAATCATCTCCATCTTTTACATGTGCAAAACATTAAGACATATGTGACAAAGAAACGCCATCAGCTGTTCCGCCAAAAGAAAATAGCCGAGTATTTTAATAAATCCCATTAAAGTAGGGCACGCACATGGATCATTAAACATCACTTACTTTTGTATTTTGCAAATTAATTTGTTATAAAATTTAGTTTTACAGGTTTTTAATTATTCCCCATAAAGCTTACTGTAATAACGTGGGTTGCCGATAACGCAGGTGTAAACTTCGTCTCCCAAGACCCGCGTTATAACCGAATTTTACTGTATTACTTATTGCAAAAAAAAACACTAAAATATTTCTCATATATTATAATAAAAAATTTCAGTGAATTATCTGGAACTGATCAGAAATATGTTTTAAACACAGGAACTGAAAGAGTCAGAAGTGAAAATCGTAGGATATGCAGTCAATAACAGATTTACTTTAACCCTTCGACTTAGTAAAGCGACTTTAGTCACTGGCACCTTTTTTTACCATTCCCTGCGTAAAGTGACTTTGCTCCATGGCCAAATATAACCAATGCTAGGCTGTGGAATCAAGGATGAAGAAGTATGACGCTTCATGCGGTAAACATTTTTTAATGGCCGTGGGCAAATTTGCTTTATGTGATGAATGGTAAAAAAGGTGCCAGTGACTAAAGTCACTTTAGGCAGTCAAAGGATTAACCCTTAAGAGGTTCCAAGGTATTTTGTAGCGTATGAGGTTGTGCATGGTCATTCTGACCATGGAAAATCAGGCAAAATATCCAAATTACCACTGGTTATTTAATTTTTTCTATAATTTTAAATGAATTCCTTCCATACGATAATTTTTTATTAATATAGCTATGTTAGTGAGTGGTTAAATGGAAGCAATGCTTTACAAGTAACAGTATGTTGGGTTTTATGTTAAATGAAAATACATTTTATATAAAAAATGCATATACAGTCAACTTTGGTTATAATGGATCGCCAGAGGAGGGGGGCAAAAATCCGTTATAACCAAAGTCCATAATATCTGAGGTTCAGTGAAATTACCATATTTTCCAGCATATAAGATGCACGTTTTTCAGAAATATGACCCCCAAAATCATATTGCATCTTATATGGCTAAGGTAAGATTATTACTGTTCTCAATACTAACACAAATGAACACATCCTCAAAATGGAATAATTATCAGTCATATGCCGCAAAAATATTAAAATATATATTGAAGAAAGATTTGAAGTTTTTCCGGCGAATGAATATGAGAAATTTTTCTCGGGTTACTGCCCGGGTCATGTCGTCGTTCAGGACCAACGTTTCGGCATCTGACTTTGATGCCATCTTCAGGGTTACTGATGCATTTTAGTCTGGGTTTATATACTGTCATCTCGCCCATTGCTCCAAGCTCCATGGATATGTAGTGAGGTTATAATACTCTTATGTAAAAATATAAAATTTTGCTTCAACACTGGGTATCGTGAAATTAAGTTTACCTTTGAAAGGATGCTGAACCAACAAAAAGTTTGGGAACCACTAATCCAGGTAAAACTAATACATACATATATCAGTACCTTGATAAAGTAAGGATTAATTCATAACTAGAAGATATAAATCTTTTTCAGCAATCATGGAAAAAATAAATGGAACTTCCTCAGACAAAGCAAATAATCAATAGGATGCAGACTTTTGGAGGAAATGACACATGCATGTTAGGTTATTATATTTTAGTGTTTCATTGAAATAGCATATCTGAGTCACATCATTCAATAAAGACTGCCAATTTCCTATTACATTAAATTACAGGATTAAAATGGCATACTGGAGTCATGTCTCCCAATCAAGGCTGCCATATTGCTGGAAATACATTTGAAATTTTAACTCCTATGAACTTCAACAAACAAGGTTTTCAGAAATACAAGTTTCCCCAAGTTACATATGATCAATATACACATTACTTATTTGTAGGAATATTTTTGGTTGCAGTAGCAGAGAACTATTGCAGTTAACTTCAGTTATACCAGCATCGGTTATAATTGATCTTCGGATATAATGGATTTTTTTTCATACCCCTGACCATTTTACTATGCTATATCACTGTAACTACCTCGGTTATACTGATCTTTGGTTATAACAGATTTCTGTGGCATTCCCAAACATTAATTATCCTCGGCTATAACATTCTTGACACAGGAGTCGTGGAATTTTCCTGTGTCCCTCTTCTCCGGCTTGGCCCACCGATCCCCCCCCCCCTGCTACTCCGGCGCCTGCGAAAGAGTCTGTGAGGGCCGAAATGAATATAATGATGCGAGCCATAAAAACAACTCCATAGAGAAGTTCTCAGGCTTCGTCGAGATGATGAATGGCTTCCACAACACCTTGGACGTGCAAGCCCTAGCTTCCCGAGCCTCCTGCATCATACCCCACTAATCCTGTATGCCCTACGTGTGATGCAGGAGTAAATACGGAAAATATCATGCAAAATGGAGAGAAGGAGATAGCGGAATGGACCTGCCGCTTTTTCAGAATGAGCGTGAGGTGTGTCCACCGGAGAAGAGACAATTAAGCTATCGGAGTGCGCCGCACACGTCTCACATATAGAGGGTCATTACAAATTAGTTGAGCAAAAAGAGATGAATAACTCTGAAAAAGAAATCGTATGAACTTCACATTTGATTTAAAAGTCGTGCCATATAGTCAAGTTTCATTCTTGTCCATAGTGCTGCATTGCATTCTCCCTGGTGGACATGATTCGGCAGTTAGTAGCCATCTAGCCATGGAGGTTAACAGTGAGTCGGAGTGTGCAGAGTGTTATCTCTGGTTTTATGAAACAAAATCGAGCATGACTGTGCAGAGGTACATCAAGACTCCACCTCAACGAAACACCATTACCACTTGCTACAAGTGGTTTATTGACACAGGATGTGTGTCACACACGGAAAAGGGGCAGGGATACCCCCGTGTCTCAGATGAAGTAGTGGAAACTGTGAGACAGGCATTTCATAGAAGCCCTCGAAAGTCAACGGCATGTGCTAGTCGAGAATTGAATATCCCACAGCCTACTGTATGGTAGATTTTACGCAAAACACTCTTGATCAGGCCTTACAAGTTGCAATTGAAATTCCCAGTCAACCTAAAAAAGTTCATTTTTATCATAAATAATGCAGTTTAACAGAAAATAAAAGAAAATGTGAGAGCAAATGAAAACCTAGCATCATAAAGTGAAAAAATTCTTTTAATTACTTTCAAAACATGTAATAGCAAATGAAAACCCAACATTACAAAGTGATAACACTTCTTTTCGCAACTGTGCCGTTAACCCCCAGCACATTTTCTCATGTGATTTTCGAACTTCTTTTATTCATTCCAAGGAAATGCTTTAATTTAAATGGATTAACTACTGAAATGGAATATTGAGTATGTGATACATGGATTTTTTCTTATGTTCTAAAACAAACATTTCCAAGCCGCAAAAAAAACACTAGCAATTGGTAACATTGATTTTATTAATTACATTCACAATGCATAACAGAAAAACAATACCTAGCATAAGAAAGTGATAAAATTTCTTTTAAATGTTCAAAATACATCACAAAAAAATGAAGCATCAAAGTGGTAACATTTCTTTTAGTAATCGCTTTCAAAATACATGACAGAAAATGTTATGTATACAAGATGATAGCAATCCTTAGAATTACATTAAAAATTCATTATAAAAAATGAAACCTTAACAAAATAAAGTAACATTTCCTTAAATTACAAAGATAGTAGCAAATGAAAACCTTACATTTCAAAATGATGGCATTTCTTTAAATTTTAAACTGAAGTTTCATCATCAAAAATAGCAGTGTTGATGGTGAAGTACAAACTGAGCTATAAAATAATAAAGTTGCCAGTTATCACATTTGTTTACTTCAGAAACTGCTAATAGTCAAAGTCACTTTATTCCCCAAAGACCTTACAAAAGAAGGTATAGGAATCGTCAAAAACATATACACAACATAAACAGATATATTAACATTTGTCATCTAAAAAATCATTAATGCTATAATACATTTTATGTAATAAGAATTCTTTCAATTTTGTTTTGAACATACATAGGGACATAGGCATCTTGAGAAAACTTGGCAAATGATTAAATAATTTGATAATGAGCATTATAAATATAATATAATAATAATGTCCTTTTCTAGTGTGCCAAAGTTTAAACTGAACTTAAACACTTGTTGTCATCACAAACGCATGTTTCAAACCGCGTAAATGTAAATTTTTGGAGCACACAAATTGAGAACATGCCTAAATTAATAAACTGTGTAAATCCAAATTCGCGTAAATCAAAACCTCGCAATTCAAAAACTGCCTGTATAGGACACATTTAAAATTTTCGGAAATACACTAAACTCTGCCATTATGAGAGAGGTTACTTTATTTATTAAAGCTTACTATTAAAAATTTTTGCCATGTACTCACTTTGCACCAGGCCCCACAATTTACCTAACTCTGTTATAAAATCTGCACTTTTTTCTATTATGCATAGTTTTTGGTGTTATATTTTAATTGACGTTTTTTCTATTTGAAGGTGGTTCAGTCACATTCAAAATTAGTTCAAATTGCCAATTCATCAGAGTAATATTAATACACCAGTAACTTAGTCGATAATGACACTTTTTTAAATTTGCCTAATAGTGAAAGCTGATACCAATTTATGTGTTTCGTGTATCAATTTTTGTGTTATATTATAAGAAAAATATTTTCCTATACAAAGAGTAGTGCTGAGACTACAAGGCGTGAGATAAAAATGTTTACAATTGAATTTTTATATTTCAAAGATTAAATTAACATAGAGAAACCAAATTTGGATAATTAGTAGAATATGTATTTCTTTTTCAACTAGTGATTGTGGTTTGCCTGAACAAATACACAAATGGACAGTATATAAAATGAAAATTGAAATTAATTTCAAAATTAAAAAAAAGTTTTTGTATCATAAATTTTTGTTCCCGATCATTATAAATAAATTCATGTTCCTAAAAAATTAGTTTTGCAGTTTTTAGGAAAACGTACTATTCCATTAAATCTTGCTTAAGCTTTTTGGGATGAGCTACCAAAAATAGCCTGAGAGCTTAAGAGTTGATCTAAAAAGTAATTTTTTTGTTTACAGGAAAGTGGCAGCCCTGTTTTAGTGATTATCATGTATTATGTAGACATACATGTTCTATATAATCACAAAATTCTATTGAATTACATCCAGTGGCATAACCTATGATATATGCATGCAGACCTACAGACAGACAAAACAAAAGAATATGTGCTCCATATTCTTCGAAACAAGCCTAAAACTGCCATTTTTACCCGAATGCATGACAAGGTGTTTTTCAAATTTCAGCTTGTGTCTAACCTTGCATAATTTGCAAAGAGAATTGCGATTCATTCTGTCATTATCGAAATATAGTGAAATATTTTGCTGTGGAAAAGTGTCTTCCCCTGCCCTACACTAGTCATGTTGACTGACCACAATGGGTTGTCGTAGAACTGTAGGAAGTATGGTAAATGTCAATGTTTTTTAAGCAAATGAAACATAAGATAAAATAATTGTATCTACTGAAATTTTTTATTGCAAACTTATGATCTGGGTTTCAATAAATACACCCACTTCCCACTTTAAAGCTGTCCCGATTAATGCTGTACAGCATTAACGCTGAAAATAATTTAATACCTTTTTTCGAATTGCACTCACGCCTTCCACATTAACGCTCTTCAAAATTTCTGGTGTCATTTATGATGTCCACTGCGCAGCACCTCTGCGCATTTACAACACCAAGACGTCAGTATTAGCAGTTGCTTGATTGGTCTGTGTACACTTGTCAATGTTTTTGTAGGTCAAAATATAGAATGAACTTTGTTTAAATTATAATTTTCCTTTAAATAAAAAGACCATGAGTGATAACCAGCGGTCAGAGGAGAAAAAGAGGAAAAACTTAACTCTCGAGTTTAAATTAGAGGTTTTATGGCGACTAAAAGCTGGAGAGCACCAACATTTATTTGTTTTTTGTTTATTGCTACCTTTTTGATTGTTCAGTTTAAATAAATGTAATACCAGATATTTGAATTCTTCCTTTATTTGGTCTCATTCCATGTTCCTTTATTTATCAAGTACATGTGATAATTCTTTTATGAATCGATATTTCTTAATCGAAACATAGTAAGGTTTCAGTCATTTTGATATACAATTTTGTTTTTGTCTTATTGGTTACCTTCTCTTAATTGAAGAATATCGTCAATCATGATGCTTATGTTATTATGTTCCAATATTCTTTGTGTTAATAAAATTGTGGCTGTATAGTGACTATTGCCTCTGCATGTATATATAAGTAGATGCAGGTATCTTCTTTTACTCTAATTCCTATTCCTTAATGCTCCTGCACAATAGATTCAGCATGAGATCAACATATGTTCCCTAAAATGCATTCTGTTCTTCATTTATATTCAAGTTTTACCGTTCAATTTCAAATATAATTGCAATGCAAATGACGACCTATTCTATGCTACATAATATGGTTAACAAACAATACTTTGGTGTATTATATATATATATATATATATATATATATATATATATATATATATATATATATATATACTATTACCTATTTTCATTTCCTTAATAGAATCTCAGGAACTAATTAAATCTTATAACGTCATTTCTTATGGAAGTACGTGTTCCGAATAGCGCTGTTTTAGTTAGCACTCGATTTTCCTTACACCAATTAAGAGCGTTAATTGGGGAGTGGGTGTATACCGTATCTGCCCAAATATAAGCCAATGTTTTTTGCCAAAATCTATCATGAAAAAATCACCCTTTGGCTTAAATGCAAGTCTGAAAAAAAATTTGGGGTTAGGGTTGTCTCATAGTCACCCATATATGGCAGCATGTCTCTCATTGCCGTCACGTTCAAATGATAGTACTATATTTTTTGTAAAGTAAATATTTGACCTATGATGAATATTAATGAATAAATAATAAAACT